>WBZZ01002772.1:10000-62500 GCA_019918135.1 Paulinella micropora
ATTATTATTATTATTATTATTATTATTAGCTTTTTCTTCTGTTCCTCTTTTATTATTTATTATTATTATTATTATTATTATTATTATTATTATTATTCAGCCCAATGGCCTCAAGGCGTTAAACTGTGACGCCAACTCATAACCCTTTGGTGGTAGATGCTGGGGAGGAGGGTTGTTGCGCGCGTAAAAGATCTTAAACTCCGCATATGCTGGTTGATAGCCCAGGACCCAGCAGACACCAGATTGTTATGGGTGGGGTTTCGAGGCAGCTCTAGCAACCGCGCTTGGTGTATGCACTTGCACATTCGGTGACGTCTTGCAAGAGGTTGCTGGGACTGCGGAATAACCTCGGCTTAGTGCAGTCTTGCCCTCAGGAGCTCCATCGGTGGCCCCGATCATCAGGCGAGAGACTGACACGGGGGGGTGGAGGACCTCGAAAAAGGGTATTGGAGGCTTATGTCCGTTGAGGATATGCCATTAGCTGCATCAGTACGCCTCAGATATAGTATTATTATTATTATTTAGGGAGTACATAGGCCATCGGTCCCTTTCCATGGGCTGATTGGTATAAAGCTCCTAGATTAATGTTCTATGCCGTCACTTCCTTTATTCCACTGATTGGTGTGGAGACTTTCCTTATGGAATGGAGGACTGGATGCACATGGCCTTTTGGCTCAGCAATTGGCAGACGATACATATTATTATTATTATTATTATTATTATTATTATTATTATTATATTGTTATTATTATTATTCGATAGCATAGTTTAGAGAGGGGAGTATAGATACTTAGCTTTAGTATAGTTAGCTAGTGTGTGTGGCCTTCTATCAGTTATCAGTGAGCCTTTCCCTGTTTTTTTTTTTCGAGTATATTTCTTCTAACGGGAAGCGCTGCCATTTTTTTTTTAATTTAAACTCTCTTTTTATTATTATTATTATTATTCCTCTTTTGCTGCTGCTTTAATTAGCTTGCTCTTTAGGTTCACATCCGAGGACAACAAACATCGGGAGGGGGCGCTCGCGCTCGACGTTGCACTTACAAAGTACAACAATTTCGAACTGAAGGCGTCCACGCAAGTGGAGACATGTGAGGGTGAAACTTCACCTTGTGCTCCCGGGTCTTTTTCCCTATAAGTATGAAAGATTTTTATAAACTGATTGTTTATTTTTTATTTGCAGGCTCTTCATTGTCTTTCCCATTGGTTGGCGCAAGAAGACTCCTGCGCAAGTCAATCGAGGTACTGTATGTTTTTCAAAATTCACAAGCTGCACATATTTTTTATACTTGGATGTTGCAGGATCGAAGCGCTTCATTTTTGCTGCGCGCGAGGTCGACACTGACGGCGATGGCAAGGCTGACGAAATCCAATATCAGCTCATGGGTTTTTTTGGTTTTAACCTTAAACACTCTTGCATGCTTGATCCGTCGCCGATGGACTTCGAGAAGCAGGTGAAGCCCGCGTGGCTCCTCTACGTCGGTAACCCCACGAACCCGCCTATGATTTGCAACTGGCGGAAGCGGGAGCTTTTGCTTCTGTACGAAGCAAACAAGGTCATTTCTTCTTCTTCTTCTTCTTCTTCTTCTTCTTCTTCCTCTTCTTCTTCCATTTTTCTTTTTCTTCTTCATATACATGTTATTATTCTTTTTCTCCACCAGCTCCATCTTTTTTTTTTTTTTTTTTTTTTTTTTTTTTTTTTTGTTTTTGTTTTTTTTGGCATCTTCCTTTTCTTTATTTTGCATATTTACTGCATGCTCGCCTGAAA
The DNA here is from genome assembly GCA_019918135.1 of Paulinella micropora. Classification (NCBI taxonomy): domain Eukaryota; phylum Cercozoa; class Imbricatea; order Euglyphida; family Paulinellidae; genus Paulinella; species Paulinella micropora. The sequence continues at coordinate 11,766 of WBZZ01002772.1, forward strand.
CGTTAGAAGAAGAATAAAAAAAAGGGCCCGACTGAGCCTCGCTCTTCGGGCAGGCCAAAAAAACTGAGATTCGGTAGCAACATTGTATGTAATGAAAAATGAAGGATGTATGTAATATTGGTTGGTTCTTTGTGCAGAATCCATCGACGTCGACGATGTTCCAGACGTTCCAGACGTCCCTGAAGAAGAAGAGACCCCTGAGCCTCCTATGCCTAAGGGGTCCAGCAAGAAAAAGCCAGGTACTAGCAAATTTCATCTTTTTTTGTGTGCTTTTTTTTCAGTGTTTCTAATTTCTGACGTGACTAGGCAAGCCGAAGTCCAAAAAGCCCGCGGTCGACGCTGATGAAGTGGACATGTCGTTGGAGGTATAATCTTTCCTACTCCTTCTTCTTCTTTTTCTTTTTTTTTGTGAGGGGGGGGGGCCCCGGGGGGGGGGGGGGGTCAAAAGGTCTCTTTGGGCGCCGCAGCATATAGTTTAGAGAGGGGAGTATAGCTACTAGCTTTAGTATGGCTAGCTAGTGTGTGTGGCATTCTATCAGTGAGCCTTTCCCTGTCTTTTTTTTTCCGAGTATAATCTCTCTAACCGGAAGCGCTGACATTTTTTTTTCAAACTTTATTATTATTATTATTATTATTATTATTATTATTTTGGACACCGTGATAGCCCAGTGGTCAAGTTCTACCACCTGGGCCCTGTCGCCAGTTCGATTCCCGTCGGTGCCACCAGTATTTTCATTGAACATACCGGTCTATTTCTGGACCAGTATTTTCATTGAACATACCGGCCCGTCTGGAAGTGTTGGAACTGCCCTTGCGGGGGTGTCATTAGAGCTTATCGTCAATTCTTCGTACTCCCCTCACGGGTGAGACGATGGAGGCGCATGTGCAGAAATGCATCAGCCATTGACAGAGAAGCACTATTATTATTATTATTATTATTATTATTATTATTATTATTATTATTATTATTATTATTATTATTATTTAGGGAGTACATAGGCCATCGGTCCCTTTCCATGGGCTGATTGGTATAAAGCTCCTAGAGTGATGTTCTATGCCGTCACTTCCTTTATTCCACCGATTGGTGTGGAGACTTTCCTTATGGAATGGAGGACTGGATGCACATGGCCTTTTGTCTCAGCAATTGGCAGGAGATATACTATTATTATTATTATTATTATTCTTATTATTATTATTATTATTATTCTTTGTTGTTGTTGTTGTCGTTGCTGTTGGTTTGTTCTGCCACTGCCTTGTTCGCAAGAAATGAACGACTTCTTTCAAAACAACGGCGACCGGTATTGTATTCAGGGTAGTTCGTCCGCCGGCGTGTCGAAAGAAGTCGTTCAGGATCTTGTGAACAAGGCAATGTCAGAACAAGCCGCATCCATTAAGGAAATGCTAGCAGAAGAAAGAAAGTTGAGAGAGGAGGAAAGGAAGAAAAAAGAAGCGCAAGATCGGAAGGAAAAAGAGGCGCAAGAGAAGCGACAACGGGAAGAGGAGAGAAGAAAGAGGAAGAATTCGAAGAAGGAGAAGGAGGAGGAGGAGGAGGAGGAGGAAAGCTCAGAAGAAGAGAACGAGAGAGTGAAGAAGAAGATGAAGAAGAATAACAAGAACAAGAAAAACTATGATGATAATGATAACAACAACAACAACATCAGCAACAACAACAGCAACAACAACAACAACAACAACAAAAATAGTAAGAGCGAGAGAGAAAGCTTGCTGGAGGATCTCATCGCGCGGATGGCAGCTGGCGCTCTGTCTGCTGGTAACTCACCTTCCACCCCCCAACGCGGCACCGGTCTCACCGCTCCCAGCTCACCTAACGCATGGGAGTTTGTTTTAGCATCGCTTGCGCTGACTCGGCGCTAACTTCAAATGCACGCACCAGGTAGTTTGCATAGCTTTCACTTTTCTCCTTCATCTGAAAGATGTTTGAATTTGTTTTGTGTTTTTTTTCTTTGTAGTAGTGTAGTATTAATCGTAATTTTTTGCACTGGCAGGTTTGTTATGGTCGAAAGCGTGATTAAGAACGTTTGTCGCGTGCAAGAGTTAAACAAACTTCTAATTTAGTTAGTATGATATTACGGAGTTAGATTTATTATTTTTTTTAGTAATTAAAGAAATTTTGTTGTAGAATCTGTGTATTTTGCGTGGCGACATCGCACTTCTCTTCCTCCCCCGTTCCCCCCTCCCCCCTCCCCCCCCCCCCCCCGGGGGGAATTTATTGTAGGTAAAAGCAATGTTTATTATCATAATAAAGTAAAATGCTTAATGTAAACAAAGATAAACAAACTTAAAAGCAAATTCTGCATGTTGGGCATTGTTATCATCATAGATTCATAGTAGCCGGGACTATGAAAAAGGAGAAAGATTACCGTGTCGGACCGGTTCCTGCCCACCTCTGAAGATGAAGTTAAAGTGTATTACAATTAATAAAAACATGTTTTAATATTATTTTTATATGTTCTGCAATCAGTGAATTGATTTCCTTTCATTTCCACACGTTTTCAAAAAAGTCCATATACTTCATGGAAAATTTCGGAAAAAGGGATACCCCCAAGATTGTCGAATGTTTAGTTATAATACGACTTCGGAACATAGATATGAAGAATTTTACAATGTGTGGGATTGTCTAACCCCTTCATATTAATTTCATATGTAAAGTCTGAGTCTGTACCAGTTATTCTATTTTTGCTATTTATGTAATAGATGCCAGTCGCACGACCGCCTTTATACTCCATCATATATTATATAAATAATTTTTGGATATCTTCAAAACTATATAAACTATTAATGTAATTTATATGTTTGTTTGTTTTTTCGTGCATATTCTTTTGGACTTGAGTTAAGCAAGTACCACATTCGCAATTATATTTTTTTGGCATTCTTTCAATAATTTTATCTCTATTTGCTTTACACCATTCTTTTTTGTAAGAAGAAATCTTCGCTTTGTAGTATGTTCTTACTTTTCCTTATTTCTGTTTTTACTCCATTCTTTCTTGTAAGCAGAAATCTTTTCTTTATTATCAGCATTATATGTTTTAACTGTTTCCAGTATTTTAGTTTTATTTTTTTCATAGTATTTTCTATGAGTTTCTTTATCTTTTTCTTTTTCTTCAATTCTCCATTCTTTCTCAGTTCTTCCTGCTATTTGCTTATTTACACAATTCGTTTTCCTAATGTATTCCCCTTCTTTTTGGCTTAATTCGATTTTGCTTTCACACGGAAATAGTTCAATTAGTTCGATGTAAGCATCATCAAGTTTAAGTATTTCAATCGATGATGTTTTGTTTTTTCTTGTTTTATAATCATTCCTATGTCCAGCCATCCTTTGTGCTAATGTTCTGGTCGTCGAACCAATATAAATCTTGTCGGTTTGGTGCGAACGAATAGCATAAATCTTTCCTTGCTTATAGTCCAGCATATTCTTTTATATTCTTTTATATTCTTTTATATTCTTTTATTTAAAATATAATTCAGATGTATGTGTCAAAGCCATACCCATTCTGTGCTTTTAATTTTTCCGCTTCTTCTTCTTTTATGTCTGTGAAACCACTGGCAAATTTGAATTTAATACCTTTCGCTCTTTCCATTAAAAATCTCATACTATGCCATCCGCATGTGTCGCTTGTATTTGTTGTTTTACTTGATTAACCTTCATTAATAATAACTATCTGGATTACTTCGGTCAATTAGCCGTTTCATTTGTTGTTGGAAGTCTTCAGTAGGTTCATAAAGTGCTAATGGGTCATACACTTCAACACTCCTGTCTTTATCTAGACTTATCCATACGGCGATCCAATGAGACCCTTGTTGATTATGATTATCTAAGTTCATAATAAAACCATATTTCTTTCTTTTTTCTGGATTTAATTTGTAGATTTCATCGCTCGCTATCGTGCCGAGATACCATCCATATTTTTTCGTTATGTCGTCTATTTCATTACTCATTAGTCCCCGTCCCTCTCCATCTTGCTGTGGCTCTGGCTCGGGCTGTGGGGGCGATCGTGATCGCACGCCCGTTTCGGGCTCTTCTGGCTGTGGCTCTGGTTGCTGTGGCTCTGGTTACTGTGGCTCTGGTTGTGAGGGGACAAGCCCCTCCAAATCGCTTCGCTCTTCTGACTGTGGTCGCTGTGGATGTGGTTGCTGTGGCTCGGGCTCCGGTTGTTGGTCATTTCTATATTTATTTATAAGAGCATTAACATAATCTTTTTTTCTCATTGAATGTGTCCATTCTTTTCGTGACAGATACTTTTTAATATTTTCTACGGAAAACACTTTATTAATTAAATCTTCTAATCCATTTCCCGTTTGTACTCCCAAATATTCCGCCAATTTCTTTTTTACTTCATTCTTTTCATTTCCTACATCTATTTTATGTTCTATTATTTTTTCAACAATCCAAGATGCCCTTTGGTTCCATCCTTTAGCATTTTTGCCTTCCTTTTGAAGTTTATCTTTCAGTGCTTCACCAAGAATTTTAATTGTAAGTTTTTGTTCAATGTTACTATTTGACAAACCACTCTTCAACATCGCTTTGTATTTAGCCATCTCTAGTTGGTTTCCTAAATTTTGGTTCATTTTTTGAGTTTTTGCAGAGGTTTGCTGTGCTTGTTCAAGATGTTTTTTAGCTTCTCCTATTTTTGAACCTAAATCCATATACTTTCTTACATCGCCCGCTAGTTGCATTTTGCCTTCGTCTCTTAATCCACTCAGGAAATCATCACCATAACCAGCATCTTTAATTCACTTTTCCGCCTCTTTTAGTTCTAGCGGATTTACCGCCTGAACTTGCGGTGCCTGATATTGTGCTTGTGGCTGACCCTGTTGCGGTGGCATAATATATTGATACTGCGGTGGCGATTGCATAATAGCTAACCTTTGGTTCCTTTGCTGTTCGAATTATAAATCCTCTATGAATTTTTGCTCCCTTCTTAGTTCTCTGTCTTTTTGTTCTTGTCGTTCCTTGATATCTTCTATGTCTTTTCTGTGTTGCCTTTTCTTTTCTACTTCAGCATCAGCCTGTGCCTTTTTCTCTTTTTGGTCTATCTCATCAATCTTTTCGTATTTCTCCTTTCTGAGTTTGTCTAAGTGATCTTGAATGGCTGTTCTCGTATTCTGCTCAATCTCAGACAGGTTCTGAACCTTTCTTAAATCCTCCTTTTTAGTAGTCCGCTTTGCTTTCGGTCTGCTTAAGTATTTCATAAAAAGTTTAACCATTTGAAGTTTGCTCATATCATTTGTTTTCTTACCGAAATTAAGATAATATTTTTTACCCCTTCTGAATAATACATGGCCTCCCGCTTTTATTTCTATAAACCCGCGGTAGTCTTACCTTAGGCTTTTTTATTCGCTTGGTTTTCGCGACCATTTTATACTACGAAAAAAATATTTCTGCATAATTTCGAACAAATATCTTCATTCAGAATTTGAGTGCCCCGCGTCCGCTCTGCTTACCATAACCAAGTTTTGCAGCAGTAGACCCGATACGAGACGCATATGGAACCCCGACATCGCCAAGAGCATTCTCAGTCTTTGAAACAATTTTGTTATCGCGGAGGAACTTATTCACAGCCATTCCTGTCTTACCAACCTTCGCCCAGTTAATTTTACCGCCAGCCTGCCCCTTGCCTCCTTGCTTCTTCTTACGACCAGTCTTCTTTTTACCTCCAGTCATATTTGTGCTTGAGTTAATTGTTCGTTTGCCGATTGTTGGAATGACTTCAACACGAGTTGTTTTTACTACCATAAAGATAGTGAAATATATAATACAGAAAAATAATTATAAAAAAATCAATGAATTGATTTTTGCTATAACACACAAACACCGAAGGTGTGTTGTGACGCTCCGCTCACAAACGAAGTTTGTTTATATGTATAAAATTTTTTATTTAAGACGAAAATTTAAGTTTTTCTTAACTCATCATCTACACTTGAAACATACAGAAAATTAAATCGTTCCTTTGTAGCCTCGTGATACTTTTCCAGAAAATAATCAAAGTCGAAAGATAGGTCTAAGTGTTTATACACTAGTTCCATTTTGTCCTGAGACTACCCGGAAAGATTAATAAATAATCTAACTGCTTAATGGCTTCTGGTCGTAGGTCGTTCAGATACTGACTAGACATAATCACCTTTGATTTATAGTGTCTGTTCTTTTTTAACAAATCACTTACGGACTTATCTCTTAATCCACTTCCTAAATCGTCCAAAACAAAAACAACCTCTGGCGAAATATGTTTACTTGGTCTCTCTTTCTTCTCACCTCCTTCTTCCTTTTTCTTTTCTTTTCCAAAGTATAAAAATTGTGTTCTCTATTTCCTCTTTGTCCTGTTTTACTTCTCCTTCGTGTTGCTCGTCCTGTCTGTTCAGTTTGTCAAGTTCATAGTCTATCACATTCACACCATCTGATTTAAGAAAGGTATATATTGCCATCGGGTTTCCCCTGTTCTTAAAGTGCTTTACCATTGCTTTATAAATATAGTCCTTGTGTATTGTTGAAGCAATAATGACAATACTGGTTTTTCTGTCTGTTGTCCGTTTCAGTATTTCAAAGAGTGCTGTCGTTTTACCGCTCTTCTTACGGGCAAGCAGAAATATATTAGCATACGGCTCATTGAATAATTTACAACCCTTTGCTTTTTTGCTTCCACCCTCTTGTTTTACTGGTTTCACCTTGACATTGTTTATTTTCTGCATGATATTTTAGAATTGTGCTTCGTGCTCCGCACTCTCGCTTATTCTAAAACATCGTTTTTTCTTTATTGATAAAATAAATCGGTTTTCGATGTTTATCAACAAACGAGAATGAGCGAAGCGAATGAGAGTGAAGTTGATAAATATCATTATTAAGCAAGAAATTCTAAGCATATAACATTCGGCCGGCTGAATTTCCTGTATCAATATTTCCGCTGTCAGTTTCAAGGACTTTAAATGTATATTGCCCGTCAGACCATCCAACGACACCCAAATTATAACTGAGGTTTGAAATGTTTGCTATATTACTATCTGCAAATGTGCCAATAATTCCAATTCTATTGATGATAAACTTTTTAATAACAAAAATATTTTCGCGAACTGCCTGCGACTTTTACTCGCGATACTCGGAAAAAAGAACGAGTCGTGTGCTTATTGTATAAAGCTAGGGGTAGAAACTGGTTTTAAGTGTGTTTTTATAAATAACGGAAATAATATGTGTCGTAGTTTTGATGAGGCACTACCTTTAATGTGCGCGGGCGATAATAGATGGTATATGACACATATATATGAATGTAATGATATTTAATTTAACCACTCCATCCAAGGTTCAGAATGAGTATTTTGTTCTGGTTTATTTTCTGAAGTTATACACAGCAAACAATATTTCTGTGTATTCATATGAACACATATTTCATTATTAACATTCTTTTTTTTGCGACAGGAATCGCATTCTTTACACATTTTCCATTTTTTGCCTATTAAAAATATGGAGGGATAGACGTTTTTACACGAATGGCAATACTTCATTATTATACAATTGGTTTATTATTTTTAATTTACCTTTTACTACCCCCAGAACTTGGTGAAGGAATGCATATTCCAATCAATAGTGTTGAAATTCCCACATAAGTGTTGGCTACTTCACGAGGTAAGGTCTTTTCAGATAGCCTCACGATACAAAGGGTTATAATGGCGATAATGATAGCCATTTGAAATAAGTATTTAATAAGTCTGCTATCGGTTTTCCTATTCGTCATACAGCAGTTCCATTCATTTTCAATTTCATTGTCAATTTTTTTCTCTTCTCATCTGATTTCCAATAATACGAACAACAATTTAATTGCATTAGTTTCTCGCAACAATCACCGCATTCTAATGTCTTGATATCTGCTTTCAATCTTCTGTCTGACGAAAAACCCCAAGGACCATTCTGTGTGACATAGTTATAAGCAGAACCAACATCACCATTTGAATTTGGTGTAGACCAAGCATTAAGTTGTGTGCCACTCCATCCAATCGCCCCTCTGTTGGTTCCTCCGCATTCGCCTTCAATACTATTGATGGTTCTATATTATTTGCGGGTCTTGTTCCTGATATGATTGAACCCCCCGAGCCTGTTGTCGTAACTGTAATACTACTGCTCGCCGATAATGTTGTTGTATTTATACCCGCTTTTGCTGTCAGTGACGAAGAACAAGTCATAGCACTCTGAGAATAGATTATTCCACTTCCTCTCGCATATAAATTTAAGTCTTGTTTAGTATTGCTTCCCGTAGCTTTTTCCGAATTGTAACCAAAACCAACTCCCTGTGTCCCGTTGCTGCGTCTGAATTCCACACCCCCAGAGGCTTGTCCAAGACCAGCTGTGACATATAATCCGACTGGTGTAGCGTGAGACCCACTTCTTGCTTCTCCTCTTATGTCTGCCGTGCTAGTAACAACAGATATCCCCGCATTCGCCGTTATTGCCCCAGCAGTGCTTATGTTCATCGCCTCACTAAATGTTATAGTTCCTGCTAGTGCTACTCCTGATTTGTAATTAAAAGCTAGTTTATTTGAGTTTTTCCTTATTTGAAAATTTGAGCCCGAAGATGACGATAATGTGTTCGTGCCGTTCCAGTAACAATCAAAATTTAAAGCAACATCATCTTGAGCTAAGTTGATAAGTTGAAAAGTGGGATAAACGGATGTATTTACAAATGCTTGAATGTGCGGGCCATTCGCATTATTTGCAGTGCCGTATAACTCTAAGCCACCCGACACCTGTTCCTTTTGAATTCCTTCCTATTATACACGGGACACCAATAGAAGTCGCCAATATTCCGCTAAATTCTTTTGTTCCTGACATTGTTTGGGTTCCTGTTAATTTTACATTCTGTCAGTCTAATGTGTCAATATAGCCTTTTGTAGCCCCGTCTGTTGAAGCTGATGGAGTGGCTAAGTTTGTAATGCTTTGGCTTTTCATATCAACTCCCGCATTTGCCGTTATCAATCCGCTGGCCGTTAATGTGGTTCCTGTTAATCCCGCACTAGCTGTTATTAAGCCACTTGCAGATATTGCTCCGCTTGTTGTTAATGTGTCGCTCGTCATATTTCTAATCAATGTTATGTCATAATTAAATGTCTCATAATCAAAATACAGACTGGCGATACGGACTTGGTTTCTAAATGAAGTTCCGCCACTTCCCGCCTTGTTCGTGACGAGTATGATATATCTAGCAGAAGCATTTGAAGCGGGTGTATATGTTTTAGTTGTCTGTGAAGCCCAAGCCTCGCCACTCCTGCTGTCCCATAATGTGTAAGTAATGTTGTCAGTGCTTAACCCCCACATACCAAATGCTCGGTGTCATTTCAATGTAATTAGCAGACGAAGATCTAACATAATATTTTTTATCCTGTATATGGCTCCCAAATCTATTTTTATGTGCTTGCCCGTGTATGCTGTTCCTGAAAATGTATCTGTGTTTGGTGGAACTCTTGAATAAACTCCTGTCGTATCGTTGTAGTGAAAGTTGCTAGACCAATAATCTGAGCTCTGGTTGATATTAAAAGCCAGATATGCTGCATCGTATTCAGAAGAAGCAGAAGCAACAAAACCAGCCGAGTTGTTGGTTGTCATAGTCTGCGGGGCGGTGTACATAACAAAAGCCAAAGAACCCATTTTAATATCGTCTGACATAGTCCCACCCGTTAAAGCAAGGAAAGATAATGACCCAGTGGAATTACGCAATTGAGACCGTCGTATGTTAGTAATTGTCCATTCGCTGGTGTCGTTATTATTACATCACTTAAAGCATCTATTGATTTTGTTCCTAGCCGTGTCTCAAAGTCCGTATTAGCCCTCGCGGTGGTGTACTATAGATTTGTTCCCTCTGCTAAATTGGTGGTGCTCTTGGCAGCTAATTGTGTATCAAATCTCGCATTAGTGTAATATAGATTTGTTCCCTCTGCTAAATTGGTGGTGCTCTTGGTTGCTAATTGTGTATCAAATCTCGCATTAGTGTAATATAGATTTGTTCCCTCTGCTAAATTAGTGGTGCTCTTGGTCGCCAGTCTCGTATCAAAATCCGTATTTGCTCTGGCTGTCGTATAGTAAAGGTTCGTTCCCTCGGCTAAGTTAGTAGTTGATTTAGTTGCGAGCCGTGTGTCAAAATTTGAATTATCTCGTGCGGTGGTGTAATATAAATTAGTGCCTTCTGCTAAGTTGGTTGTGCTCTTGGTTGCTAATTATGTATCAAACCTAGCATTAGTATAATATAAGTTGTTCCTTCTGCTAAGTTAGTGGTTGATTTAGTCGCTAGCCGTGTGTCAAAGTCTGTATTTGCTCTTGCTGTAGTATAGTATAAATTAGTGCCTTCTGCTAAATTTGTTGTTGATTTAGTGGCGAGCCGTGTGTCAAAGTCTGTATTTGCTCTTGCTGTCGAAAAGAATAGATTAGTTCCTTCTGCTAAGTTGGTTGTGCTCTTTGTAGCTAATTAAGTGTCAAATCTCGCATTGGTGTAATAAAGGTTCGTCCCCTCGGCTAAGTTAGTGGTTGATTTAGTCGCTAGCCGTGTGTCAAAATCTGTATTTGCTCTGGCTGTCGTATAATATAAATTAGTTCCTTCGGCTAAGTTAGTGGTTGACTTAATTGCTAGCCGTGTGTCAAAGTCTGTGTTTGCTCTTGCTGTGGTATAATAGAAATTAGTTCCTTCGGCTAAGTTAGTGGTTGACTTGATTGCTAGCAGTGTGTCAAAGTCTGTGTTTGCTCTTGCTGTGGTATAACATAAATTAGTTCCTTCTTTTAAGTCAGTTGTTGATTTTAAAGCGAGACGTGTGTCAAATCGCACATCGGTATAGTATAAATTGGTGCCTTCTTTTTAATCTGATGTTGATTTTAACAAAAATCTTGTATCAAATCTGCCGTCAGTATAGTATAAATTTGTTCCTTTTTTGATGTCCGCCGTGCTTTTGGTAGCCAGTCGTGTATCAAATCGGCCGTCAGTATAATAAAGATTTATTGGGTTGTCATCTTCTGGCACTCTGTCTGTGTTTAAGCCCACTATCTTTGTGTTGGTAAGATCTAAATTTTTTATATCTAGACTATCGACGGCCAACTCATTCAAGCGTAAAAGCGACTTATAGTTTGACATTATATATAAATAAATATTTAATTTTAAAAATACTAAAAAATAAAAAATTTAGTATAGAATGCCAAAATTGGGGAAAAGCAGTAGATGGAATTAAACAAAAGGCTAAGCAGAGAAAAATGGAACATGCCAAAAATGTTTTGGAACAATATCGAAATGCTGTAAAGCAAGAAGACGAAGATATGGAGGAACGAATAAAACAAATTGAAAAAAAGAAATTGGCTAAGGATATTATTAATGAACAAGATAATGATAGCCCGAAGGAGCAGAGTGAGAGTGAGGATGAGGTTGATATCACTGACCTGATAGCCGAAAAGATGGCTAAGATGAAAATTAAAACAGCGAAAGCAGAGAATAAGAGAGAAAAGAAGAAGAGTAAGAAACCAGAGCCTAAGCCTGAGAGCCCTGAAGAAAGTGAAAGCGAAAGTGAAAGTGAAAGTGAAGAAGAACCAAAGCCTAAGAAAGGAAGAGGAAAGAAATCAAACATTTCTGTTAATCTTTATAATCAATCTGAAAAGATGAATGAGAAAGAAAAAAATTATGTTCAAAAATGTTTCTTGAAATTCTAAGATATCACCAAAGATAATGATAACAATAATAATTCGCATACTCTGGATTATTATAAGTTAATTCTCCTTTTGAATTTTTTATAGCTTTTGCTCTCATTCTGTATTTTTTCTTCTTTCTTTATCTAGATGGTTAAAATGTGAATATAACCCTATGCGGTCTTTATAATGCTCGTATCTGGTATCTCCAAAATTAATAACCTTACCTTTTGGACTAATGACTTTATATTTTTTGTTTTTAACATTGGACTTTGAAAATCTCATTGATATATAATTGATAAGATAAAAGATTTACCGCTTGATGTCCGTATTTATATTCAATCTTTTATATATAGCGATAAATTACCTAACTATTATCATTGCTATGTGTGTGGAATGAGCCTATGTCTTGGTAATAGACATATGACAGCAGTAGATGATAGTTCTGATGAATTTCATACTTACAAATTTTGTTCAATGTTTTGTTTTAATTATGAAAAAAATGAACGGATAAAATATAAGGATAAACTTTTAGCCGTAATCAAATACTAATGTCTGATTTAGACAATTAACATATAATTATTAATACACAGAATGCAGAAGACACACCTACGGGAGAAGTAGTTAAAAGAAGCACTTGAAATTCACCACCAGAAAAAGAACCCGAAAATATGGAACACGATATGGGTTGATAAACCATTAGACCAAGTTTTTCTTGACTTAGCGGATATGAGTAAGATAAAAGATAAGAAAGGAAATAAGGGCTATGCTTGGATGCTTGTTTGGATTGATTGTCATAGCCGATATTTAATAATCATTCCGCTAAAAAATAAAACAGCGAAAGAAGTTTATTATGCTTTAAAATCAAGCAAATATAAACCGAAATCGATTACTACTGACAGCGGGGGAGAATATAAAGGAGCAACCCGCGATTATTTTATTGAAAATGGAATTAAACACGATGTAGTTGAAGTTGGCGACCATAGAGCCCTTGCCGTTGTCGATAGAGTAATAAGAAGTATTAGAAGATGGCTTGATCTTTTATTTGAAACTAATCGTAACTTTGACTGGGTCAGTTATATTCATGACTTAGTCGATGCTTATAATCATAAACTGCATAGAATTCAGGCTAAACCTGTTGATGCATTTTTCGGAAGAGATAAAAATACCCAGAAAATCACTCGTGATCATTTAATTGATGAATTTGAAGTAGGGGATAGTATAAGAAAAGAAAACAAAAGAAATGTTTTCTCCAAAGGAGGTAAAACTTTCTCAAAAGCTATTTATACCTTAAAGGGTCGCCGCGGTTTTAAAATCACATTAAATACGGATGAACTAGTATCGCCGAGTGAATTATTAAAAACTCAGTTTGAAAAACCTTTGAATGAAGAAAAAGAAATTAAAGAACAAACGAAAGAAATTATTCAAGAGAAAAAGACGAAAGAACAACTAAAAAGAGAAAGTATTGATAGCGATGATATAAGAACTTCAAAGCGAGAAAAGAAGGCTAAGGTCATACTGGATTTATAGGTGGATGGTGGCATTTTCGCTACTAGCCTGCTTCCCTGAAAATGAAATCCGTGGCAGATGCGAAAATTGTCTGTTTCCCTGAAAATCAAATCTGTGGCAGATGCACAATCGTATTGATTTTGTTTTTATTTAAAAACAGCCTACCAAAAGTTCTTGTTTTACTTTCTATTTTTTGTTTTACTTTTATTTTTTCTGAAGACATGTAAAGGAATTTCTTTATTTTGCTTTCTTGTATTTATCAAAAATTTTGCTTTTTTATTTTGATGTTTTGAGGCTTAGTATTGATTTGCGGGGAAATTAATAGAAAGCGACAAATGAAATTTATGAGGTCGTTTTGAGGTACGAAAAACGACCGTTGTAAATTTCATATTATACTACTACAAAGCATCCCTTACCTTTTTCATTTCTTCAGAATCTTTCGCTTGCTGAGCAATTTGATACAAGTTGAGTGACTTCGTAAACTGTTGTAAATTGTCATTCACTGAAACTTGCTTGACCTCTCCACACTGCAACGGATTTTCGATGCTCACCTCAGTCATTTCACTATTGCACGTGAAGACGAAAAAATTATCCCCGTTTGGTACGTCTTCTTAGGAAGACAACATTCCGTAACTGTTGACTGTGGTTTCAGGTGCCATTAAACAATACAACAAACGTGGTAGGGGTGCCACTCACTGGCAATGCATTGCTTCAAAGAATGTGGTTAGGGTGCCACAATCAGCAATGGCGAATTGCTTAAAAGAACGTGGTTAGCGGTGCCACCCAACTGGCACTAACAAATTGTTTAAATAAATTTGCTTGATGCTCTCTCTTGTTTCTATCTCTCCTATACTTTCTCTCTCTTCTATCTTTCCTCTGTTCCTCTCTACTATTATGTTTTCTGCATGATTAAAACTAATGGATTTTTTATTATTAAATCATAATAATGATTTTACTATACTTCTAATAATGATAATAATAATTACTACAAAATAATAATTACTACAATGTTTTCATTATTCTTAAAACATTTTTTTAACGAATCGTTCTGATACTTGATGCTACATCATGCAGCATCCTTCAAAGAGATAAATTATTTTTTTTATAAACAATAATTTTTTTAATAAATCATAACAATAACTGTGCTATATTTCCAATAATGATATTAATAATTACTACGATGTTTTCGCTATCCTTAAAACAGATTCTTTTGAACTAACCGTTGTGATACTTGATGCTACATCATGCAGCATCCTCAAAAGGGATGAAGTGTTTTTTTTTTTCAACAGACACCTCAGTAGATGCAGCCGCATGCATACACTGCTGTTCCCTGCGTATTGATCCCTCCGCACAGGCCCAAGTCCATGCAATAAACTTACAGCCATAGCAATGGCAAACACAAAACTTTCATTCGAACCTATGTCTTGACTTGGACTTTCCCTGATCTTGAGATTGCATAAGAAGTTCGCAAGTTATAAACACAATGAGACGATAAACAAATATTAATGCTGGGAATTCTATGATCCGGCTTGTTCCCGGTGAGTCACGGAGTTGCGATGATGATCCGATCCATTAATATTAAAAATCGAAGTAAAAAAAATAAATTCCGACTGTTAAACTTTGTTTTTTCTTGAAAAAATTGATTTTTACAAGATAATAAAAACTTTAAGTTTCGACACTTAAAAAAAATTTATATATATATAAAAAAAAAAAAACCTTAAAAACGTTATTATTTGTGTTTCATTATTATTCCGGTCCGAAGCTTTTGCATCTGTTTCCAACCACTACAAGTTCCTCTATGCTTCCTTTGGCTCCAAACAACTTTTAAAAATCACCGGTGCCACCTAAAAAACGAAGTTTGGCATGCCACTGGCACTGCCTTTTAACGCATCGAAGAGCAACTCCCGAACGTTCCCCACGAGTCTTGCTGCCAAATAAGCAGATACAGCACATAAAAAAAGTTTTCATCTCATTCATGGTACTAAACTTAGAAAAAAGTTGATTTTTCCAGTTCTGACACCGGACAGCATAGATACATGTGTGCTAGTTTACCCCAAGTCCTGCAAACATCCTGTCCACGAGAAAATTTGGCTCTTTTGTCAGGAACATACATTTCCTCTGTGTTTGAGAGCCTCTATACAGCTCATATTACCTCGCGCGGGCCCTGCAGGACTTGGGAAAAGGAGCGGCTGGCACACCAACATACCTTCACTTTCAAATCTCCCTGCCCCACCAAGTCCGATCAGTCTACTGCCTCTCCCGGCCGCCTTCATCGATTTACGCTGGCTAAGTAAAAGAAACAAATCATAACAAAAGCATTTACGGTTCCAGTTGGGTCCGATGACGGCCCTGATGTTAAGTACGTTCGTGTTCCCGGGCTGGCGCGGAGCTCCGAAATCCAAACTGCGCTTCATAGACAATTCTCTTCGATCGATAGTAGAGAACTTACATAATATATATACTCTCGTTTATATATATATATATATATATATATATAATATTATATATATATGTATATATATATATATACACATATATATATAAAGAATCCAAATTGGAAATCTGGTTTTGGTTGGGTCGAAGGGTGATTCATCGCTCCTCGTGAGTCGATAGACCTGGGGCCCTCCCTTCAGAGCCAATAATTTTTTTTAGATTTTAACCCCCTTACGGGAAGCGCTTGAAAATTTTATTTTTGCATTACTTTCATAATTACGATAGTTATAGACCGTATATATGTATTATCATAAAAATATTACATATTTATGTTATCGCTTCTTTCGAGGTCATTACTATATCTATGTACTTTCATATGATCTATGTATATATGTCTATTACATGTCACTTTTACTCATACGCGAGTTAGGGAGAGTAGGGAAATAATCCTCTTCTCGTTGGGTAGGCCCGACTATACCACAGGCCCGCTGCCTTGTATATATTCTAATTGATGCATACTCGCTGTGGATAGAAGGGTTGCCAACCCCGACATTACTTCTCGGAGAGTGTGAGGGTAAGGGTATATGTTTTGAGTTTGTGTTTTCTCATGTTTTACAAAATAGTAGTAGGTGGCGTAACTTTTATAGGACCGGCAGTAACTTACATGTTAATGTACTTTGTTCCAGGGGGAGTGTTGGAACTATAATCTTAATTAATACTTGAGGACCGACCGTGTCAGAATAACGGTGTCGGTAGAGCCATTACTTACGATCCTGCCAGTCAAGTTACGCGGCGCGTCCTGTTCGCGCCTTTTCTTATGAAAGCTGTAATACTGCTATTGGTGTAGTGTAGCTACCATAGGTCATTATATTAATAATAGTGGTCTAACATGTATGTATGTATGTATGTATGTATGTATGTATGTATGTATGTATGTATGTATGTATTTATGTATGTACGTATTTACGTATGTATATATGTATGTATATATGTATGTATGTATGTATGTATGTATGTACGTATGTATGTAGGTATGTATGTACGTATGTACGTATGTACGTATGTACGTATTGTATTAACACCGGAGGTCTACCCTTACGAGCTCAAAGGAAAGTAAAAAAATAGAATTTAATAATGAACACAACTGGTTCAAGACTCACCTCCACTTCTAGAGTAGAAAGGGAAGTCAGGTTTGAACCCAAACAACAAGTCAGAGGGGAAAACCGTTAAAAACGGAGTGTCCCTTTGACAGGGTCAACTGACACGTTGCGTTACGTCCGTAACCTGCACAAATGCCAAAACATACCACAAACAACAACCCATAAGTGCAATTTCCCTTATTTAGCCATAATTCCCAGTCACGGGAAAAAACGCTAAATTTCACGGAATTTCCGTGACCTTTTTCCTTAACTTCAAACGGTTACTACATGTGTTGTAGAAGGATCGGGTCAACGCTATTAATGTGGGGGTTTATTCAATATAATAATATGGATACACAATAGTGTGATCTGCATGGTAAACGGTTATGTGAATTATATAGGTTTTAAGGTCCTATGGGATCCAAGCTTCCTAGCTTTCCTCCCATATTCCTTATCCTAAAACAACATTAAAACCGGACGTATTAATCAGAACCGGAAATGTAATAAGAATTCATCTGAAAATACATTTAATAACAAGAAATTACTCCAAGAGTAAATTCCCGTAAAGCCCTAATAGCGTAAAAACGATGTACCGTGGGTGTTACATAGCACCCCTTCCCCCTCCTTTGAGATCGTTCGGAGCTCAACTTCTGGAGTAATACCAACGGAGACTACAACTCGTATAATCTCGTCAGTACCGGCTTTTTGGGGAATCCCAGCCGACTGTCCACCACCCCAAGAGCTTCCCCAGCTCGACCCTTGATCAAATCTTACCAAGAGCCATCCAACGGATTATTGGCTTGTGCTTCATGTTGGCTAAGTACCAAGACTTAATGTTGCCCGAAGATCGTGAATGTGACACTCGACCAGTCCACGTCTTCAACCCTACGCGCGCGATTTTCCCGAAGTCACATTCCCATAGTCTGGCCGACCACCAACCAGACCCTGTTCAACCCGTCAAATGTGAATGGTGCCTTGGCCCGAAGTCCGAATTGACCGAACCTGAAAGTCCAAACCTTAAAACGACGATGGCCTTCTCGCCGAGTTCCCTCCGTGTACTGTGTCCGTAAAGCTTTAACGTTGAGTAGGACTCTCAGTACCCTATTTCCCACACACTATGGTCAATGTGCGCCCAACATTGCCCCGACCCGAATTCCGTTCCTTCTACCAAATCCGCATCCCGGATGCTCCTCCTCACTTCAGGCTTGGGTGCTTCTTCCCTCGCACCGTCTCAGTTGCGTGTGCACCCCCGATTAGCCTTAAGTCCACCCCGCTCTGCTTGAGCATGTCCCATACCTTCTGCGGGATGTGCCCGTCGTGTAACTCGAAGGGGCAATCCAACAATCCCCTCGGCCGTGCCGATATGGTCCATGCCTCATGATCCTTGTCACCCTTCCGTGTGGCTGGATCTATCTTGGCATCCCATACCTCCCTATTCGCAGCATCCCACCTTACCGGGACATACTCGCGGTACATCCGGTTCTCAACCGTATCCTTATCCCAAGACCGGTAAAACTGTAGCATAGGCGGAAGGTTCCTAAGCGCACTCTCAGACGATCGAGTCTTCCTCGAGTCCTTAGCCAGTTCCACCACCTTCATCACAAAGAAAACATCCTTGTCTCCTTTTGTAACGAATCTAGATGGGGGCCTGACCAGATAGAACTGATCCAAAACCCACGTCATCCCCAGTGTCTTATTACCCTCCTTCCATAACTTGTGCTTGACATCCGCCTGCGAGGGTTCAAGCGGCCCCTCCGGCTCCGCCTGCACCTCCGTCTTCCTGCGCTTACCCGGCCTAATGGTTCCGAGTAGATCAGATCATTTTCCGCCGCCCTCGTCGCCGCCCCCGTGGGTGGCTTGCGACTCGCATCTGACCCCTTTTCCCCGGCTTCGGGCCCTTTGGAGCCTATTCGGCCGACGCCCTCGTCAGGGGCCCGTGCCTTCTTCCCCTCCTGGCCCTTCCAGTCCCCGGGTTTCCCACCATCGGGTTCCTTATCCGTTCCCAATTTAGGAGGGTCCTGAAACTCTCCCTTTTCCCTACGAGCGCTTCCTGGAGCGTCTCGTTCTCCATTAGGAACGGATCGTACTTGAGGCGCCGAACATTAACAATCTTGTTCTCCCTCCTGCCTCTAATCCAATACTTAAACTGCCCCGTCTGTTGCACCACCTGATAAGGCCCCTTCCAGTGCACAAACATCTTAGATGATATGCCTTTCGGAACCTGTGGCCATGGGTAGTATAACATAACGATGTCCCCTGGCTTATACGTCACCATAGACAAGTCCTGTTCTAAGGGTTCTTTGCTCAGCTGGCGGGTCTGTTCCGCCAGCCTCGCTTGCCTTACCGCTTGCATGGCCTCCATGGAGACACGCATACGAACCCCCCAGAGCTCATCCTCATCCATCATAAGCCCAGGTCCATCCTGATACACCAAGTGTTGGGGCATCACCGGCTCCTGCCCGTACACCACCTGATACGGAGACCTACATTCCGTCCCCGCTCCAAGAGCCTTCGACTGCATCGCGTTCATGGCGAAAACAAAGCTCGGGACCACCTCTCTCCACAAGAGCTGACTCTTCTTGGTAGGTCCTCAGAGCCGACTTGAGCGGTCTATGCACCCGCTCAATCTTGCCATTAGCCCTCGGATTGTACGGTGTAACGTACTGCCAGTGAGTGAACCCCATAAAACTTTGCGAGCCTTTCCATCAGCTCGTTGACTTGTCAAAGGCTGGCCCCTTATCTGAGCAGATCGTCTTGGGGACCCCTACCACACATAGATCGATCAGCTCCCTGGCTGTCGTCTCTGCCGTTGTGTCAGGCACCGGTATCGCCCAAACGTAATTGCTCGCCCTATCAATGACCGTCATCAAGAACTTATCCTTCGCCGGCCCCATCGGCGGCAACGGCCCCACGTGGTCCACATGCAGGAACTCAAAGAGCCTTTCCAGCCATGTAAATTTCCCCACCGGGATTTTCCCTTCCACTGGGTGTTTTTTTGTTCAACTGACAGGTCGTGCAGCCCTTGACCCTCTCCTTGATGAACTTATCCATTCCTTCCCACCAGAACCTCCTTTTGATAATCCACTGCGTCCTCTGCACCCCGGGTGATTAACCAACGGGACCACGTGCGACGCTACGTAGATCATCTGTCTCAGTATGGCCGGGACCCATAAGACCCACTTCTCCGGGTTCTTGGCCGTCTCTGCCGTCTTACCCATATACCAAAGGAGGCCATCCCGCCATGCCAGAGTTTTCAGCTGTGACCGGATCTTCTCCTTCAGCAACAGCTCGTCCCGTGCCAAAAAGTACAGGATCAAGTCCTTGTACTGTTCATCGGCCCTCTGACACTGTCTCCATGCCTCCATCGACGCGATACGCACTGTACCGTCCTCTACCTGGATTCCCACTTGAGGCCTGGAATCCGGCCCCGACCCCTCCGAAGCCCCCACCGGCTCTAACGAGGTCACCTCCGGTTTGGAGCCGCTTCCACGCGCAGGTCTTCCACGTAGGTTCGGACGGCCGGTGCCGCGTGCGCTTGGCAACAGTAGCACTCATGCTCCGCCTTATCCTCATCCAGAATAGCGGCCTTATCGGCCTCATACTCCTTCAGGCGTTGCACGGCCTCCTCCGCAAAGTGCTCCCTACAGCACTCTGCTTGGCCAACCTCCCGTTCCAACTGAGACATCATGACCCTCCTGTATTCCCCCTTTTTTGCCTCCATCACCCGAGGCTCCTTTCGGCTAGACCCCGGGTGAGCCTTATCGGCATAGAAGATCATGTTCGCCGGCAAGATATCCTTTTGATCCTTCCTCAACGCCAAGTCCTCGAACTCGTCCATCTGCTGCATCGCAGCCAGACATGCGGATGGAGTTGAGTAATTGACCCTCGACAATGAGTCGGCGACAATATTCTTCTTGCCGGGAATATGTTTGACGGTGAAGTCATAACACGACAGCAAGGCCTGCCACCTGGCCAGCCTGCCCGTGCAATCGTTCGTCATCAACCACATAAGGTTCTGGTGGTCCGTCCTTACCACGATATCCCGTGACCCCCATAAGTATTTTCTGAGCCTTATAAACGACCAAACCACCGCCAAGGCCTCCCTCTGCCTTATTGAGCTTCCGGCTCAAGTACATGATCGGCCGTAAGACCCCCCTATCATCATATTGCTGTAGGACCGCTCCGACCGCGTACTTAGACGCATCGGTGTCCAGCACATACTGTTTATCCACATCCGGCATCATCAAGATGCAATCCTTGTTAAACTTGGGATCACGAGTCAACATTTCCTTAATGAACTCGAACGTCTCCTCCTGTTTAGGCGTCCATTCCCGTATATCGCCTTTCAAGTACAGCTACCTCAACGGCTTAACCGTATCCGACCAATTCGGAAAGAACTGACTGTAATTTTGCGCAAGCGCAATGAAGGAGAACAACTCCGACCGCGTCTGAGGCCGCTTAATGCCTTCCACAGCATCCCTCTTCTTAGCCGCAATCGCTACCGTCCCGTTCGATATATCATATCCTAGGTATGTAACCTGTCGGGTGGCAAACTGGCACTTGTCCATGTTCACCTTGAGACCAAAGTCTCTCACCGGTCGGAAAACATCCTGGATGTGGGCCAGATGTTCCTCCATGGTATTGGAGTAGATAATAATATCATCTATGTAAAAGAAAGCGTAATCCTCCGCCTCCTGCCCATATTTCTCCATAAACCCACCTGCCCTACCATCCTCAAACTGGCGTCCGAGCATCTTCTGCATTGCTGCCTGAAGTAATATTATGCCCGGTGAGTTCCTCAGACCCATCGTTAATACCTTCCATTGGTATAGCGTCATCCCCACCACAAACGCTGTAAGTCACCTGCTCTTCCTACTGAGCGGGATCTGCCAGAACCCATTCTTGAGGTCCAACACCGAGTAACATTTCGTGTGTTTCAACTTGCGCATACAGTCATCGATCTTAGGTAGCGGATACCGCTCACCGTCGATGATCTTGTTTGCCCGATAGTAACTCACACAAAATCTCAGTGCCCCATCTGGCTTCGGAACCATGCGCGCATGAGACGAAATCGGGGAGTCCGAAAACTCCGTGAAATCATCAGCCTGTAGCTCCTTTGCCTTCCCCTGGGCAATGCTCTCCTCCGTACGGCCCAGACTAGACCTCCTAGAGGCAGGCGTGATATTCCCCCGATTTCTTCGTGAGATGAGCCTCAAAATGCTTGACCGTGCCCGGTCTAGGCGGATCCAAGATCTCCTTTTCCTTGGCCATCACCTGCTGAAGGCACTTGAGATCTTCCTCACTTCCTTCCCAACCCGCCCGCATTTGAGCCATGCTCTCGTCCCATGACTGGGCGTCTCGCCGACCCTTCAGGTCGGGCGCCTCCGCAATGTCCATCCACGCATCCTCCACCAGGTAACCCTCGGAGGGCATCTCTACCTCCTTCTGGTGAAACTTGACTTCCGGAAACTCATCCCACTCACTCAGATCCGCCATTCGATCCACAATCAAGGCGTACTGAATGGGTGCCTTCTTGGTATAAAACCCCGTGAAGCATGCCAACGCCTGCTCACGTATCTTCTGAAGGTCACAACCCTTAAGTGAGTTCCGATATGTCAGCCCTTGTGCCCTAGTGCCCAATCTCCAAGCAATCACCAATTTTGCTTCCTAGACGGCACTGGGACCGGGTGATCCACCATCCGGCCCAAAACCTCATCCGCACATAGAGCCTTGTCATGGAATGGTATGACAATAGAGAACGGTTTGTCACACCCGAAATACTTCGTGAGCAACTTCGCCGTCTCCTCCGAATTTCGCGGACAAAGAAGTTTGTCACCCCACCTGTTCCCCACGAAACCCCAAAATCCAGTCCTTCGTTCCTTCCGTTGAAACCCGCATCGACATAAACGGTTCAAACAACTGCCTATTGGCCTGTGATTCCTTGCATGGAAGCAGTACTGGTTCTGAAGGAACACGTAAGGCTCCTTCTTCCCATCCCTGAACCTATCCATCCCTGCCTCCATGTCCATGTTAAGCTCTTCCAAAGTGTAGGCCATAATCTGGGCACACCGGCCCTGAATTAAGTCCTCCACCGTTGCCCTTTCCCACAGTCGAATAACCTTTCTAGCCCTCCCCGCCAACCCGCGGTTATCCGGCTCGAAATCCCTATAATAATTGTCCAACGCTGGGTGCTGATATGGCTTCGGTATGATCAACTGCACCCTTGCGCTTCGCGCAATTGCGTGTGAGTCACCGCCCTTGGTCGTGCCGTGTTTAGTGAACGATACCGCGTAAGTATCCGTATGGAAGAGAGGATCCGAACTGCCGTCTGCCCCCTCACCATATCCTCCGCGTCGTCATCACTAATTCCATAGTGCACCAATCCCGACCGGCAGTCAATCAACGTACTCATCTTAATGAGCTGTTTGAATCCAAACCGCAAGCATTATCAGGGCAGACATAGAACTGAATGTCATAGGACTTACTCGAGTAGAGTTCCATGGCTAACACCATGGTCCCCCTCCGCTCTCGCCTTCCCATTCGTTCCCTCTATGCCCCCCCCTCATCGGCAACATATTCCGTCCAACCACGCCTTTATTACCGCCACGAATCTCGCCCCCGCGACATATTAAAATTAGCCAACTGTCCCTCCATATTTATACAGTGCGTCCCACACTGTATAGATTTCAGTGACAGTCCTTCCAGCCGGCTACAAAACCATTTCAGTACGGTAATCACTTCGAAATCCATAGTGACATCCCATCACTAAGTCCCATAGTGCATCCGTCACTTCCGTAGTGACATCCAGGCCAGTCACCTCCTTCTTCAAAGCGTACCGTCGAATATCAGCCAACCGGTTGCCGAAAGAAAAGATAAGAGAAAAAAAATGTTAATCAAAACTTATGTATTGATAACCACTCAGTCAGTCTCCTCAGTGTGACCAAACCATGTATTAAACACATTTCAAATGCAATCCAATGCAATCCAATGCATATCCAATGCATATCCAATGCATATCCAATGCAATCCAATGCAATCCAATGCAATCCAATGCAATCCAATTCAATCCAATGCATATCCAATGCAATACAATGCAATACATGCATATCCAATTATATCCAATGCATTCCAATGCATATCCAATGCAATCCAATGCAATCCAATGCATATCCAATGCAATCCACTGCATATCCAATGCATATCCAATACAATGCAATGCATATCCAATGCAATCCAATGCAATCCAATGCATATCCAACGCATTCCAATGCATATCCAATGCAATCCAATGCAATCCAATGTATATCCAATGCATATCCAATGATATCCAATCCATATCCAATGCAATCCAATGCATATCCAATGCAATTCAATGCAATCCAATGCAATCCAATGCATATTCAATGCATATCCAATCCAATCCAATGCAATCCAATGCATATCCAATGCAATCCAATGCAATCCAATGCAATCCCATGCAATCCCTCTTGTTCCATGACGGACTCCGTCATAACAGAACAGGAAACAGAGACAAAAGGCACTAATGCTCACATCCCTCCCACCGAGAGAGAAAAAGAGAGAGAGAGAGAGAGAGAGAGAGAGAGAGAAAGAGAAAGAGCCATCCCTCCTCCCCTAACGCCTATGATTGCTGGTCGCTCCCTGCCTGTCAGCCTAACGTGCCCACTGGGTCCTTCCCTGCATCTCTGACACAGGCCTCCTCCACAGCAGACCAGTTCAACCACCTGTGCATCTCACTCATCCAACCATGAGAGACAGGCAAAACAACAAACATACCATGGGTCAGAGTCAGAACCAAACCCTGTCTGACTGACATACTTCTCCTGCGTTAATCACCTGTCACCTCCCCTCATCCTATCAAGAGACAGGGAGACGACAGACGCAGACAGAAGAAAGAAGACCCAGGGGCCAATGTCAGTAAACCGCTGACATGTTGACCTCCCAGGTGTCAAGGTCCAAGTTTCGAGATCAGGGTTCTTCCCTGTTTCTCCAAAACCCCCCTTAACACCTGTAGTTTCCCTTGCCCGAGACAACTGGAAGCACTGTCGCACACGACCAGTACTGAGTACTGATTGTCGAGAAGCTACTTTACTCTCACCAAGACACAGTCAACAACAGTGACTGATTGTCCCCAGAGAGTGTGTCGTTCCAAATTCCAAATTTTATGAGTTCGAAAAAGGCATAGGGACTCCAAATGTATTAAGACCGGAGGTCTACCCTTACGAGCTCAAAGGAAAGTAAAAAAAATGGAATTTAATCATGAACACAACTGGTTCAAGACTCACCTCCACTTCTAGAGTAGAAAGGGAAGTCAGGTTTGAACCCAAACAACAAGTCAGAGGGGAAAACCGTTAAAAACGGAGTGTCCCTTTGACAGGGTCAACTGACACGTTGCGTTACGTCCGTAACCTGCACAAATGCCAAAACATGTACTATCCCCAACGACAGCTCGATGGAAGAGTAAGTCGGTAATATAACCAAACACAGTCCTCAAAAAAGAGAATGATGTCTCGTTATATTAGCTCAGTGACGCAAAGACAAAAAAGCCGCCAAAAGACCAGGATCAAATTGGCATTTCAGACGTGTCCGGCCAGACGAAATCTATAAATAAGTTTTTTACCCGATAATTGGGGAGGTGATGTCCACAGTACCCCCTCCCAGTTTTTTATGGCGGAACTTCGTTTCCGACATAATACGCTTTGAACTGATTTCTTTTCTGACTAAGATTCGTTTAGAGTTATGTATGAAGATACATCAACCCACGAATTAGCCGTTATAAAACAACAATGATACTTGCCCCGGTACCAATCGTATATATACTCTAGCACATTCAGTATCTATATTAAAATCTTCCTCTTTCTTCTGTCGATAAGATATTTGTGCAGTATGTCCAAGTATATTGTTTTATAGTTGAGTAATAATGTAATGTCGCCATTTCCATATATATGTAATAACCGGTCGTCGGTTTCCATAAATACATTTACTTTTTGTGAAGACATACCCTTGTATAAATCGGTATCATTTAATATAGTGTCAGGTGATCAAGTCTGACGACTACATCCGAAGTTGGGTTGAGTGCGCTCTAACCTTGCGATATACCGATACAAGTAGAGATCGATGGAATCCGGTGTAGCAGTTCATGTTATTAAAATATATCAGTTCTTGATTAGACTGTAGAGTCTTTAATGAGATCATCATTCTGGTACTAAGGCGGGTCGTATCCAGGAAACACCATCGCTCACTCAAATAGCGATCCCGTAACGGTGCTGTTTCGTGGCCGTCTCGTCTGTCTCTGCCGAAGCAAGAGAATAGAATGCCTATTTTTTGTCAGCTGTGTCTTGTTAATCTCTAGAAGAATGAATGCTGTAGTAGCTTAATATCTAAGTAAGGTTGTCGGGACGATATTGGATCAATGCTATGTTCGCAATCGATCAGGTCCACAATACTTCTAGAGAAAAAATACTTACTGTAGACGCCGTTTACGCGCGCGGACTTCCTTACCTGGTGGAGGACCTCCAACCAAAGTTAAGTCTAAGGTAGACTGTTCGAGGACGTCCCAAATTTTGTGAGGGATTGCGCCTTGTGCCAAGTCAAAAGGAATGTCCAGCACCCCTCGTGGTAGTGCTTGTATGGTCCACGCGGTATGATCTTTATCTGTGGGAGATATGGTATCATCCCATGTCTCAAGTTTCTTGGCGTCTTTATATACTGGAAGGTATTGTCTTACTTTAGGATCTTCCACTGGATCCAGACTCCTCCAGAAATGTAAGACTGGTTGTATTATTTGTGCCGCAGTCGAAATTCGATTCGATCGCGTATGGCGTTTGTGAGGTACTGCCATGACTCTCATGAGATATAAATCTGAGAGCGTGTCATCGGCTACGTGTTGAGCCGCAGGCCTCACCAAGTAAAAAGCGTCTTTGGCCCATGAAATATGTCCAATCGCATCTCCTTCTTTCCAACTGGGGTGAACGAGAGTGTCATTGCCCGCGCGAGGGTCTTGATCTCCGTCATTGCTCCCCTCTTGACGGACTCCTTGCGAACGTGCCGTCCTTATCGCCTTTCTCGGTCGGTCGTAGATAAGGTCATTTTGCGCTCTCCTTATTTGCGCCTCCGTGAACTTTCCTTCCGGCACGTTCGACTCCACCCTTTTGCGGGTCTGAGTCCCCGCCGCACTTTTGCGGTCGGTGGCCCGCTTGTTCTCCAGCTCAGCCTCCTCCTTCTCCGCAATTGGTGCCCTGTAGGCATCCCGTTCCGAGATATCCTCCTGACGGATTGGTGGGACCTCTTTAAAGTCAGCCTCCATCCGTTTGAGTGCTTGATCAACGGACTCATCTTCAAGTAGGAAGGGATCATACTTAATCAGCCTTCTTACATTGACTATTTGAAGTTTTCCTCTGCCCCTGATTTTATAATTCAAAGGCCCCATCTGTTCCATGATCTGGTATGGTCCTTTCCAGTGGATGAACAGCTTCGAACTGACTCCCTGAGGAACCTGAGGATGATACAGTAGTACAATATCCCCGACCTGAAATCTGACTTGATCCAGGTGTGCCTGCCTGACACCTTCAGCATCAGTCTTCCTGCGCTCCGCCTCCCTATGCGCCTGTACTATTTGCTCCGCCTCCATCTTCGCCCGAAGTCTCACCCCAAACAGCTCATCCTGATCTGCCCATGAATCTTTTGGGTGCAGCAGTGAGGCTGGGATGGCGGGCTCACGCCCATATACCAATTGGTATGGCGAGACGGAACCTTTTGAACCACCTAACGCTGTAGAGGGTAGGCAATTCATAGCAAAGGCAAACGAGGATGCTGCCTCCACCCATGCCTTTTGGTTCTCCTTCTTCATACAATACATCTTCAGCGCGGCCTTGAGGGGTCTATGCACCCGCTCTATCTTGCCGTTCGCTCTACATAGTTGGTGGCTCTGTCTATGGCCGTTAGAAGGTATCTGTAACCTTCCGTCGTGACCGGGAAAGGTCCTACATGATCAGTGTGTAAGAACTCGAACATTCCTAAGTGTAAAGGAAAGTCGATCAGGCCAAAATTCGCCTTCAATTGTGTTTTGGATGTCTTGCATGGGATGCATGCATTGACCTGTTCATCAATATTCTCCTTCATCTTCTTCCACCAGAATCGTCTCGAAATGAACATATGCGTTCTTTGTCGGCCCGGGCGCGCCAGTAGTGGGCAGTTATGAGCAGCGACAAAAATGATGTGTCTGAGTTTCTCAGGAACCCAGAGAGTCCATTTGTCTGGTTGTGATGCATAGCGCCCGTGTTGGCCTTTGTACCACATGAGACCGTCTCTCCACCCCAACTCCTTCTGTTGCTCCTTAATCTCCTTCGTCATTTTCAGCTCGTTCGGGTTCTTGTATAGCTGTATTAGCTCTTTGAACTCCAGATCGAGAGCCTGTTGCTGTCTCCATGCAGTGGGTGAGGTTATGTGGATAGTCCCATCCTCTAGCTGCACTCCTATCCTCTCAGGGTTTTCGTCTAACTCCTCCTTGTTCTCCTGCGGGGGTTCCGCATATGCTTCTTGCTTAATCTCTTCTTGTTTTATCTCCGCCTTCATATTCTCATAATATGCTTCATAGGACCACTCAGCATCCTCGAGGACATGTGCTGTACAACATATCCCATGATCCGGACCTTGCGGGCTATGACGTAGACCCGATCGGTTATATCGGACCCCTCTCGCCATCTGCATCGACTCGATATGATGCACTTCGTATGTGCAGTCTGGGGATAGATCCTCCATTTCTGCTGATGATACGAGAGCTGCCACTTCTAAGTGAAACTCTAGCCTGGAGAGGCTATCAGCGACAACATTTCGCTTGCCGGGTAGATGGACCATTGTAAAATTGAAACATGACAAGAATGCATGCCATCTCGCTAGACGGCCAGTCTGTTCATGATTCATCAGCCATAGTAAATTCTGGTGATCAGTCCTTACTATAAACTGAGGTCCACCCCATAAATACTCTCTCAACCGTTTGAGGGCCCAGACCACCGCCAGTGCCTCTCTCTGTCTCGTACAATAGTTTCGCTCCGCCGAGCACAACTTTCTACTTATAAACATGATCGGGCGCAACTTTTTCTCCTCATCTTCCTGTTGTAAGACTGCGCCGATCGCGAACTTTGATGCGTCTGTGTCGACTACGAATTGCTTCGAAAAGTCGGGCGTCATCAGCACGAGTCCGCCATCCTTCGGATCTTTGTAGATGAGATCTTTGAGCGTGTTGTACCCTTCTAAGGCTTCATCATCCCACTTCTCAAAATCACCGAAGTCGATCATTCTCTCCAACTTAGCCCGAGTTGCACCCCAATTGGGTATGAACTGGCTGTAATATTGCGCCATCGCAAGAAATGAGTGCAGCTCTGTGCGATTCTTCGGCCTCTGCCGGCTCATGATCTCCTCCCTCTTCTCTTTGGATATCGAGACTCTATTGTAAGAGATTTCGTACCCCAAATATGTCACGCTTGTCTTTGCGAGTTGACATTTCTTCAAATTACATTTCAGGCCAAATAGTTTGATACGCCTGAAAATGTCTGTTAGATGGTCGATGTGCTCTTCCATCGTATTGGAGTACACGATAATGTCATCGATGTAACAAAATGCGTACTCTCCCGCCTTCTGTCCTCTTCTCCTAATGAAACCTCCCTCTGTCTGGTCATCATATTTGCTACTCAGCATGCTTTGCATCGCTTTCTGAAAGAGTCCCGGGGCCTGTTTGAGTCCCATCGGAAGTACTTTCCACTGATATATCTCCATTCCTACTACAAATGCAGTCAGCCATCTGGACTTTTCATCCAGTGGAATTTACCAAAAGCCATTCTTCAGATCAATGACTGAGTATAGCTTGCCGTTCCGCAATACTCGCCTTCCTTCTTCAAGAGTAGGTAATGGATTTCGTTCCTCCTCTAAAATTTTATTGACGCGGGCATAGTTAACCGTTAAGCGCCATTCTCCTCCCGGTTTAGGCACCAGTCTCGGTTGGGAAACTATTGGAGATGTCGATCTCTCAATGAAATCCTCGTCGAGTAACTGCCGCGCTTGTTCTTCTGCGATCTTTGCTTCATGTATACTCAGATTTGCCCGTCGTGGCGCCGGTGAAGGCTCAGCACCTGGTATTTTACAAATAACCGCGGTGAAGTCTTCCGGCTTGACACCTCCCGCTTGAGGGGGGTCAAAAATCATTTTGTTCGCCTTCAATCATTCTCTTTCAAAACCTCTTCGTACCTGCTCCTCCTGCCAATTTCTCGTCTATCGCCGCCTTAAACTCCTCCTCTGACATTCTCTTTTGATGCTTGAGGGGTGCTCTGTCCTCCTCCAAGCCCAACTCTTCTTCTGATATATCGTCCATTCCCGTTTTTTCATATGTGGCAGTGTCTGGTTCGTCGTCCTCCGCCAGACCTACCAACATATCTATTAATCTCGCATATTGCAACGGAGCTTTTCGGGTGTAGAAACCATCGAAGCATGTGAATGCTTGAGGAATCAATTTCAACTTGTCCTGGTCTCTGAGCTTCCGCTTGTATGCACTGCTCTGCTCACGAGTCCCGAGACGACAAGCCACCACTGAGTGTTGCTTCCGTGAGGGCACCGGTATCGGATGATCAATAAGCCGGTCCCGTATCTCCTGCGCCCATATCGCCTTCTCATTGTACGGGAGTATGACCGTATATGGTTTATTATTTTCAAAAAGAGTGCGCAGGCACTTTTTCACTTCTGTCAGTGAGCGCGGCCACGTAGGCTCGTCACCCCAGAATTCGGTAATGAAGCTTTTAATATCTTCTGCTGGGATATCAGGGAGTCGTCCCCTTCTCCTCGGTATAAACTCCTGTCTGTCCTTTTCTTCTACCTTTACGTGAAAGCAATACCCGTTGGTAATATATACATCGGCCCCTGCTCCTTCTTCAAATCTCGCCAACGATGGGCACCTTTTTCCCATGCATACAATCTCCTCTTTCCTCTTTTCAATGAGATCGTCTATCGACTTTTTATCCCATTGTGTAGAGACTGTAGCCATATAGACCTCCGCCTCTCTCTTGTCTGACAGGTTTGAACCATCTTTAGACACCGCGTCCGTTGGCATATATGCCTCATATGCGTGTGTAAGGGCCACCTGTTTCCCTTCCGATGCTACCCCTAGGTGTAGGGCCTCGTATGAGTCAATAGCATGGAGAGAGTCGACAGTATATTCTTCTCCTGGCTCTACGCCGTATATGACTCTTTTGGCGGCGCAATCAATCACTACGTTCATTGTCGCCAGTTGGTCGTACGACAAAAGAACAGATCCGTGGTATTCGGGGACAACGTAAAAGTCCACTGGATATACTCGTCCTGATTTCAATTTAAAATTTAAAGTGATGATGCCTGTTATATCCGTCCAACTACTAACTCCTTTCAAGGTGCCAGATGATTTTTTCATATTAGTTTAACCACTCATGGTGTTTTGTAGTAAATTTCTGGCCGACAATATTAATATTCGCCATAGTATCATTACCAACGTTTATAAAGGTATTTAATGTTTCACAAAAAAGGTTCGTATAGCATAAAGCGTCTGGCCGGTGACTTTTTAAGGCCAATACATGGAGCTTGTGTTCTAAAATCTGTATCCTTTTCTCGAGGTTCGCCTCCTCCTCCCTTTCCGCCGTTTTTGTAATGTCTTTTTGGGTATTGTTCACAGGCGAAGGAGGATTGTCCTTGCTTTCTCTGTTTGAGACCGTGAGGAGAGGTTGATGTCCTCCATCCTCCTTGTCTATTGTCTGTCTCGGCAAGTTGATAAGATTAACTGCCGGTTCTATTCTTACTTTCTTCGGCTGTGGCTGCGACAGGCCCGCCTGCTTTCTCTTTGCCAGAGCTTTACTCGCCTGCCTATTAGCACCATGCACTGTTTGTTGTCGTGATGGGTGTACTGGTATTGTACTACCTTTGAGTTGGTCTGTGGCCTGCTGTGGGCTCTTAGACTCACTGGTACCCTTGGTTGGGACCTGCACAACGGTGTATCGTGCAATGCATGTTGTTCTGTTTTCTCCCTCCTTCTCTAGTCATTGGACTACCTCAAATCTGTTACCTGAGTCGGCATCAGTGTCGGTAGTGGTTGCGCCTGATGTCGCATAGGCCTGTGGTGCTGAGGAACTCGAGCTTGAGCTCGAGCCGTCTGCCCAGCCCCCATCTCTGTGGTACGGGCGCTCTGTGCTGCCGTATCCACCTCGGCCAACCCATCTTTCTCCTTCTCTACCTTGAAATACACCTCTTCCTCCTCCTCTTCTCACAAATCCTCTCTCCCCCCCGCGAGTGTATGTGCCTCGTGCGAAAGGGGCTCCTCCTCCTCGATTGATTCCTCTCCCTCCTCCTTTCCTCGTGTTCCACCTCTTCCTCTACTTGCGGCTTCTATGGCTGCCGTCTTCTGATCATCTCTAGCGAAAAGAGAATTGATCGCGTCAGCTAGTTCGTGGTCATGGTCCGCGACATCCTGTAATTTCCACCCCTGATCCTTGCGCAGTCGGCGCAGAACGGCGACGGTGTTGGTTTCGTCCGACCGTACGTTCTTGAGGAGTGTGTTTCGGATGCGGGTGTCCTCGACATCGTGGTTGTACGGGCATTTCTTATTTGTGTGTTTGAAGCATTGTGCCCGTGCCCACCAACGAATACAAGGTGTGTTAGCTTCACGACTGTTCTCTCTTGGTCGCTTTCCTAGAGATCGTTGCGTATGTGCGGCTTGCGGTTGAGCAGAAGTTGATGCAGAACCGATCAAGGATGCTGTCTGGCTGTCGAGCCTCTGACAAGCGGTCATTACTTCGGTCCACAACATTTTTGGGCTCACGGCCTTAGTCGTGGCCTCAAAGACGCTCATCTCCAAAAATTCAAGTGCTTTACCTTGTCGAAGG
Organism: Paulinella micropora; assembly: GCA_019918135.1. Lineage (NCBI taxonomy): Eukaryota > Cercozoa > Imbricatea > Euglyphida > Paulinellidae > Paulinella > Paulinella micropora. The sequence goes on from WBZZ01002772.1 coordinate 44,420, forward strand.
TTTTGCAGTCTTGCATGAGCAGTGTGAGCTTATTTTTGTTGTAGACGTGCAAAGCACTGAGGAAATATAGGAGTATGGCTTTGTGGTTATAAAAGAGAGTGTACTGGGTGCCCACATTTGTTAAGACAGATGCAAGCTGAGTGACAGACTGCAACTGCTCCGATACTAAGTCGAAAATTTCAAACCCAATCAATGTGCCAGTGCACAAGTTGGTATCCACTTGCCTTAAAGTATCGAATGAGGGCAGCAATGGCCAGAGTACAACTCATCTCTGCATGTCCACCTTTCCTTGCTAGCTTCTCCTCTCCTCTGTACTTCTCGTAAGTTATACGATCAAAACCAGCTCCAAGGAGGGATCGATCACAGAGATGTTCTAGGACTTCATATTCCTGCTCCACCTCACAATGGTTTTGCTGGAAGCATCTGTCCATCTTATTGAGCTTAGTCATGAGGGTCTTCTCTGTGTCAGCCTCATTGGCAGTGATAGCATAGAGCTTAAGGCCCCCTCCCCCAATTTTGATTTTAGCTAGGGCTGTCTGCAGTGCCTGCTTTTTCTTCTTGGAAGTCAGTCAAGTTAATTACTGTCCCTCCCCCTTGGGGTCCTCCTCCTGTGGGTCCTCCTCCTGTGGGTCCTCCTCCTGCTTTCTTGGGAGCTGGGTTAGATGTGGTAGGTGGAGCCGTTGGCTGTGGAGCCACCCGTGCTACTGCCATTGCCACAGCTATTCTTCTCCTTCTGCTCCTTCTCCTCTTTCTGTCTCGTCTCTTCTTCTTTCACCTGTCGTGCTAGATAAGTCACGAACTGTGCAAGCCCTGTGGCACTAGAGAGGAAGTGTGCCTTTTCTCTCATGGAAGACTTATCAGCTCTGTTATTATTTGGGATTGTTGTGAGAGGGCCTTTAATGAGAGTGTGATTCCTCGTGTGGGCCCATTGTTTCCATGTTGGTTTTTGCTCCTTCCCCTCAAAGAGGCCCTTATGGAGTTGTGTGAGGCGTTCAAGCACCTGACAAGACTAGTCAACCTCCTCGTAAACAGGATGTTGCCTTGTGTTGTCTTTCAGTGCTTTGTACATTTCGTTGTAAGCCCGTGTGAAGGCAGTTACAAAAGCCTCAAGGGCAAACTCAATGCCACTTTGGTTTCTACCTTCAAACTTTCTTTCTAGATTCTTGATATCAGTGGGGACACCACAGACAGACAGCCATGCTGCAGTTGTGCGTTTATTTTTCCACTGTATGTTTGTGCGTTCATAAAATTCCGCAACGAGCACAGCAGCGTAGAGTGTTGCAGATATGTCGTATATGTCGCACAGTGTAAGAGTGTCGCCATACTTGATATCCTGCAATGGCACTCTTTCGTGCTCAAACCTCACATTGTTGAAGAGAGGCTTCGCAAGGCCGGGAATTTCGATCAGGAGGTTGCTTTGACCTTGTCCTGGTCTATTCCTTTTCTCGTAAGGAATGTAGATTTGTGTTTTATAATAGGTTGGGTAGTTAAGGAAGAAGGACTCTTCATCATCATATGTAGCCAACTGTTCCCATGTATTTGTGATATTCTGGCCAACATCCTCCATCTCTCTCTCTGCCTCTGTCAGTGGAGAGCCTTCAGTCTGACCTGCACTCGCTTCTTGTGCATTACCCCCCCCCCCCCCTGTCGACTCTACATCGGCTGTATACGTATACTCCTCTCTCTCCTCTCCATCTCTATCCCCCTCTCTTCTGAGTACTGAGTCTCCTGCTCCTCTCCTCCCTCACTAGGACCATAATCAGTTGGTGTCACACCAGCCTGCTCATTCTCGTCTTCCATCTTATGTTATGAGAATCACGTCTGCTTTTTGTTTTCTTTTTTTCCTCTGTTATTCTTATCACTCTATGCAACCTTCTTCTCCATCTTCCTTTTCTCTGTTGAAATAGTTATGGGGCGTCAGGCCCTACACAGAGATAACGATAGTTTGGTCAAAAGAGCTGTTTTGTAGAAGTCAGTCAGTCAGTCGTCGGACAGTGCTTCGATATTTGTCTTGCTCTTGTGTGAGAGATGCCAGTGTAATCTCCTCTGGTTTCTGCAGAGAAAATGCAAGGAAAATGGTTCAGAACAGAGAGTGGGAGTGCTTTGCTCATTTTTCCTCTGTCTGTGTGTTTGTCTGATGTTTGTTTCGCACTTGTCCTACTTGTCCTACTTGGCTTTATGCAAGCAGCAAGAGGGAGTGGAGTAAGTGTGGTCTGGTGTCTTGTAGAAGAGCACACAGAAGCCAAATGTGCACAAGGGCTAAAGGTTATGCCAGCTTGTGACAAATTGATCGCTTGTTTGTAAGTTTTTTTGTTTGAGGATGAGTAGGAGTGTTTGTTTTCGTCGATGTCTGTGCGACAGATCAGCGAAAAATAAATTTGTGCTTATCTGATGCTGTACGACAGATCAGAAAAGAAATCAGCCTTTAGCTATGGACTCCAAATGTACTATCCCCAACGATAGCTCAATGGAAGAGTAAGTCGGTAATATAACCAAACACAGTCCTCAAAAAAGAGAATGATGTCTCGTTATATTAGCTCAGTGACGCAAAGACAAAAAAGCCGCCAAAAGACCAGGATCAAATTGGCATTTCAGACGTGTCCGGCCAGACGAAATCTATAAATAAGTTTTTCACCGGATAATTAGGGAGGTGATGTCCACAAACATACCACAAACAACAACCCATAAGTGCAATTTCTTATTAGCCATAATAGTCACGGAAACGTAATTTCAGGAGTGACTTTTTTTAACTTCAAACGGTTACTACATGTGTTGTAGAAGATCGGTACGCTATTATGTGGAGGTTATTCATATGATGCAACACATATGTAATCTGCATGGTAACTTTATGTGAATTATATTTTTAAGGTCTATGGATCAAGCTTCTAGTTCTCCATATCCTTATCTAAAACAACATTAAAACGGACGATTATGTAGGCATCACCCCCCGGATAGCCGGTAAAAAGTACAGTTTTTCGGGTGTCAGGTGCACCTAGTTTTTTTCCCAGTATTTCAATATCGTTTGGCCGGATTTGACCTAATGCCATTTAACCGTGGTCTGTGGCCGCTTTCTTTTTCGGCTTCACTGAGCTAATATAACGAGACATCATTCTCCTTTGGGGGATTTGTGTCTGGTTGTATTACCGCCTTTTTATCGAGCTATCTTCAGAGATTGTAATATTGGAGTCACCAGCACAAGGCTGATTTCTTTTCTGGCTTATTTTTGGAACAGCAGAAAGAAAAATTGGACAGACCTATCTCTTCTGAGTAGGTGTTCCAAAAAACAAATACTCCAGCACATCCCCACACAGCTCCTTTTGCAAAACCAGACGTCTAGGCGTTTGTGAGTAGGTGTCTCAGTACCCTCTACACAGCCTGTATCTGTGTCCTCATAAGGAGGCCAGACACCAGACCTCATAGCTGTTCTTGTGTTCTCTCTTGAGACAGAGACAGAGTAGGTCAACAGACGTACAAACAAACACTCACAGTTACAAACAAACTTGAAGGACACGAGCGTAGTACTCCTCCTTTCAAGTCTGTGCACTTAGTTGCCTCTCAAAACACATACATCAGAGTATTTTTGCAAATCTCTGACTGTTTTTCGACAATAGGTCTGAACAAGTGTCAGACGACAGGTCGACTTCTCAAGGAGTGCTTCTCGAGCCTCTTTGACATTATCTGTACGTAGGTCCTCGTACCTCATAACAGATACAACAACAAAAAGAGAAAAAGAAAAGAGGAGTGGAGAAGGAGATCAAGTTTTCAGAGAAAGTCGTATAGACTACTTCTTTCTCACAAACAAAAACACATAAGACATAGAGGTGAGACTCTCTCTCTCTCTACACTGTCTTTTCATCTTTCCTCTCTATTCGTTCCTCAGAGACGAACAGAGTAATTACGGAGTAGAAACAGATCTATCTCCTTTGTATTCCTTCAGAGACCATGTCTTCTAGGTCTGAAGAAGCATATTGGAATGAAGAAGGAGGAGAGAATGAGAGAACCCCAATAGACCAGGAGGATAACGTTGGCCCTCTTGGGGACGGGGGAGATCTGGCAGTGCCTTCCTATGAAACAGGAGGACCAGAGGACCGACTGCTCGCCCCTGGGCGGATGGGAGAGTCGGAAGTCGAGAAGGAGAGGAGCGAGGAGGAAGCGAGGTTTGTGGCCGAATATGGCAATCTAAGTGAGAAGGAGTTTGAGGATAAAATAGGGAAGGATGAGGCCTATAAATGGCTATTCATTCCCCCAGAAATACGATGGGGAGATCCCTTGAGAAAGGAGGATATCTGTTACCCCCTCCCAAAACAAGCCCTGTCTCTTGCAAAATTCCTCAGAGACGACAGTGCACAGTTACAGGTGCAACATGTCTCATTTGGGGACAATATGTCTTTACTGGAGCTTCTCGACCTCACATGGAAAGTGTTCGAGTGTGCTATACTCTATGAGTACCAGTCTAACAAGACTGTCCTGCCATGGAATTCAAGAGCACTGGCTAGGTTGCTCGATCCTGGTCAGGATATCGAATCAATCAAAAGAGGGGAAGGGGAGTTTAAGTCCAGGAACGTCCGAGGACAGATTAATGTCATGGATATACCCCTGAGACTTATGGAGATCAAGTTGGTGGACTTGAATAAACTCCAACAAACCCCGATTTATGGCAGGGACCTTCACCCGGCCCTGAAAGAAATAGAAGGCGAAGCTGGAGGGGTGACGAAGATTAAGAAGTTGCATGCGGCCTTGCAGAAGGACGACGCATGGAAGAGGTGGGCTTTCACCAAGGATCATACGATCTTGGAGGGAACGGCCGCACCCGCCCTCACCAATAAAGCGGGAGAGAAGGAGTTGGCGGAGAAGGCTCTGTTCCTTCGGAAGGCTGCCGAGCTCATGTCTTTTTTTCATCATGCTCAAGACCTGCATATCAGGGAAAGAGCAGAGGAGAAAGAAAAGAAGGAGTTGGAGGCAAAGATTGCATTGGCTAAGGCGACGGCTACGAGACAGGCACCTTCCTCTGGGCCTTTTATGTCTCCCCCTGGGTACGTCCCGTCAGCCCATACAGCCCCTCCTGCCCCTACGACTAGCTCAGCGCCTACCACTGTCATTGTCAACAATAATGACAAGAAGGACAGACAGGCTATCATTAACGCCTTCCAAAAATATACCAAGTCCGATGCCACTGCTCTGACGCTGTTCGCAGAGACAGCGAGTCAGAAGGACACGGATGCGAACCTTCGAGACAAGCTCCGAAGAATTGATGCTTGTATGAAGCAGCATCCAACGGACGAAACACAGGAGTATGAGGCGTTGTCCACCTTGTTGGACCCATCAATCCTCACACAAGGATTTGATGTTGTGGAATACAAGGCGTTGCGAGCGGTAGAGGTGTCGGCTAGGAGAGCAGCCTCAGACCTGCAGTGCACGGTGCCAGTTGCCGTCCTCTTGCAATACTTTAAAACTCATGGGTATCAGCATCTGTGTACTGGTACTTTGATTGGGTTTGAGATTTTTCAAGAGGTGAACGAAGGGCTGGGCATTAGCGCGAGGTTGGCAGCGATCCTCACTGAGGTCAGCGCCAAGTACGGGCTCTTTTATAGCCGGAAGTCTATCATTTTGTACTTCCTGAGTGCTTTGTGTGCACGACACCCGAGCAAGCTCGCAAGGATCATACAGTCCTGTCCGACCTTCGCGGCGGTGAAGACGGCGGATTTTTTAGAAACGAATATATACGAGAGGCCGTAGCGGCTGTTCAGCCGAGCGACCTGTATAGGGAGGTGCTCGAAGCGTGTTCCGACTTGGACACGGCCACCGAGTCATTCTCCAGTGCCGCGACACAAGGGGTTGGAGGTGCTCAAGCAGCACATACAACTCGGTCGGCGGGTCAAAAGAGGGGGAGAGACGAGCCGACGCCGTGCTACCGCTATTTTTCATATATGGCGTGTAAGAATGAGGCGAAGCATGGAGTAGGCACCTGTCCACACAGTCATGACTCTGACGATGACAGGATGCGAAATATCTTCCTGAGAGAACTCAAAGGCTCAAAAAAGGAGCAGGCCTTATACAGAGTTTACAAGAAGGAGTTGGTGGAGAGGAGGTGGAATGCAAATATGGTCGCGGACGGAGAGTTCCGGGAGGCCATCATTTCCTTCCTTGAGAAGATGAAGAGAAAGGAGGAGAAAGAAGCAGCGGGCCGACAAGCGGCGCCGACTAGAGGAGGAGAGACGAGAGGAGCGTCACGAGGGTCCCGAGGGACACCAAGAGGATGGGCACCAAGAGGTCGGGGCTATCGGGGAAGGGGAGGCCGGACCCCAGCGCGCCCTCCCAGAGGACACGGATACTGGAATTATAGCTCCAGTTCCAGCTCCAACTACCCCCAGCAAGCTTATACCGCTGCGGAGGGGGACGTCAAGACGAAGACACTGGCTCAGGTGAGCGTGTTGAAGTCCTAGAATGACGGGAGGAAAAGAGGGAGGAGGAGAAGAGAAAGAAGGAGATAAAAACTGTTCTTTTTAATCCGACAGTCACAGTTATGCCTACTGTTGCTGAACAGGATACGAACGGTTCCGTTCCTCCTAGACGTGAAGTTGAAGGCACACAGCCTCACAAGCCTCAAGGTAAGCATTTGCTAGTTCATCCTTCGAGAGCTAATATGATAAATGATGCGAATAGGAAGGCGAAGAAGGCGATGGAGGAGAGGAAGCCGCAACTGAAGGCTAGGTCTCCGCCTACGAAGAAGCAGCGGACCGTTCCCCCGCCAAAGGACGCAACCGTCTCTACGGTAGACAAGTGTACATCTAGTGTACCGGACTCTGTCAAGCGGACACTTGAGATACCGGAAGCCCCGGAGACTCAAGAAGTTAAGTTGGAGGAAAAGAGGGAAGAACGGAAGGAGACAAGGAACTTGAGCTTAGACTCAAAACCCTAGAACAAAAAATTCATGTGCTAGCGGCTAGTATACATAGACCGGACGCGCTATGCTACACTGACCTCTTTTGTGAAACTTTACAAACCACATTAAAAGTTGGTAATGATACGATGGCGAATATTAATATTGTCGGCCAGAAGTTTTTGAATAGTCACCGGACATGGGTTGACAAAAATATTAGAAAAACAAAGGGGACCCTAAAAGGGGTAGGCAGCCGTACGGAAATTACGGGCATCGTCACATTAATTTTCAAATTGAAATCCGGTCGAGTATATCGTGCGGACCTCTATGTTGTCCCGATTACCACGGTTCAATCCTGCTGTCGTATGACCAATTGGCTACGATGGGGGCAGTGATCGATTGCGCCGCACGGCGAGTAATTTATGGAGTGAAGAATGGAGAGAAGGAGGATATTAATCCGATGACTGCTACTGACTCATACGAGGCTTTTGAGCTGAGTCTAGCAACGGAGAGAAAAAGGTTGGCCTTCGTACATGAGGCAACTGAAGCCTATGTACACCCCTATGTCACAGTGCCGGACGAACTGTCCTGGACCGACAATTGGGAGACGGAGATGCAGGCGTATACGGTTACGATTCCCGCATGGGACAAAAAGTCTATTGATGACTTAATCGTAGCGCGTAATGAGGAGATAATATGTGTTGCGAAACAGTGCCCGTCGTTGGCCAGATTCGCAGAAGGTGGTGGGGCAGATGTCCATATTACTAATGGCTACTGTTACCACGCAAAGATGTCAGATGAAAAGAGAGAGGCGTTTGTGCCAAGGAGGAAGGGGCGTATCCCCGATACTCCAGAGGATGACATTAAAACTTTTATCACGAACTTTTGGGGCGATGTGCCTACCTGGCCGCGCTCATTAACTGAAGTGAAAAAGTGTCTACGGACTCTATTTGAGAGTAACAAGCCGTATACTGTCATTCTGCCGTACAATGAGAAGGCGATATGGGCACAGGAGATAAGGGACCGGCTTATTGATCATCCTATACCGGTTCCCTCTCGCAAGCAACAGTTAGTGGTGGCTTGTCGACTCGGGTCTCGGGAGCAGAGCAGTGCATACAAGCGGAAGCTCAGAGCCCAGGACAAGTTGAAATTGATACCTCAAGCTTTCACATGCTTTGATGGTTTCTACACCCGTAAGGCTCCGATACAATACGCGAACCTTATTGATATGCTTGTCGGACTCGGTCATGATGATGAGCCGGACACAGTCACGTATGAACGGACGGGACTGGACGATTTGTCCGAGGAAGATTTGAGTTTGGAGGAGGACTTAGCGCCCCTCAAAGAACATAAGAAGATGTCGGAGGAAGATTTCCAAGCGGCGGCGCGGAAAATTTTAGAAGAAGGAGTGGGTACGGAGAGAGAGAAGGAGCTTCTCAAAGCTAAGATGGAGGCGTACAGAGAAATTTTCGACCCTCCTCGGGCAGGTGGTGTAAAGTCGGAGGACTTCACTGCTGTCATTTACAAGATACCGGGTGCGGAGCCATCTCCGGCACCGCGGAGGGCAAATTTGAGCATACATGAGGCGAAGATAGCGGAGGAGAACGTGAGACAGTTGCTCAATGAGGACTTTATTGAGAGATCTACATCTCCAATTGTCTCTCAACCGAAAATCGTCCCCAAGCCAGGAGGAGAATGGCGTTTGACGATCAATTATGCCCGTGTGAATAAGGTGCTAGAGGAAGAGAGAAATCCTCTGCCGACCTTAGAAGAGGGCAGAAGAGTGCTGCGGAATGCTAAATTCTATTCGGTCATTGACCTTAAGAACGGCTTCTGGCAGATACCACTGGACGAGAAATCCAGATGGCTGACTGCATTCGTGGTTGGTATGGAAATATACCAGTGGAAGGTGCTTCCGATGGGACTCAAACAGGCCCCGGGGCTCTTTCAGAAGGCGATGCAGAAGATGTTGAGTGGTCAATATGACGACCAGTCGGAGGATGGTTTTATGAGAAGGAGAGGACAGAAGGCGGGAGAATATGCATTTTGTTACATCGATGACATTATCGTATACTCTAACACAATGGAAGAGCATATCGATCACTTGTCAGATGTCTTCAGGCGCATCGGAGCTTTTGGCCTGAAATGCAACTTAAAGAAATGTCAGCTTGCAAAGACAAGTGTGACGTATTTGGGTTACGAGATTTCTCATAACAGAGTCTCGATATCGCGCGAGAAGAGGGAGGAGATCATGAGTAGACAGTTGCCAAAGAATCGCACAGAGTTACACTCTTTTCTTGCGATGGCACAGTACTACAGCCAGTTCATACCCGATTGGGGTGCAACTCGGGCTAAGTTGGAGAAGATGATTGATTTTGGAGACTTTGAGAAGTGGGATGAGGAGGCTTTGCAGGCGTTTAATACGCTCAAAGATCTCATTTACAAAGATCCCAAGGACGGCGGATTAGTACTTATGATGCCCGATTTTACGAAGCCGTTCGTAGTCGACACGGATGCATCTAAGTTTGCGATTGGCGCGGTGCTGCAACAGGAAGATGAGGAGAAAAAGTTGCGCCCGATCATGTTTATTAGTAGAAAGCTGTGTGCGGCGGAGCGAAATTACTGCACGCGACAGAGAGAGGCGTTGGCAGTAGTATGGGCTCTCAAGAGGCTCAGAGAATATCTATGGGGAGGACCTCTATTCACGGTTAGGACCGATCATCACAACCTTCTTTGGTTGATGAATCATGAACAAACCGGCCGTTTGGCGCGGTGGCAAGCTTTCTTGTCATGTTTCAATTTCACGATGGTCTATTTACCGGGAAAGCGAAACGTAGTCGCTGATAGCCTTTCTAGGCTAGAGTTTCAGTCGGAGGTGTCGGCTCTCGTATCATCAGTGGAAATGATAGATCTGTCCACGGACAAGGTGTACGAGGTAAGCCACATAGAGGCGATGCAGATGGCAAGAGGCGTTCGATATGACCGCACGGGTCTACGATATAGTCCTCAAGGCCCGGATCATGGCATATGCTGTGAGGCGCATGTTCTCGAAGACGCTGAGTGGTCTTATGAGGCATACGAGAATGCGAAGGCGAATATAAAAGAGGAGGAGGAGACGACTGAGGTCTATACTGAACCTCCACAGGAAAATCGAAGCGAGCTTGATGAAGACCCGGAGAGGGTAGGAGTAAGGTTGGAGGACGGTACTATCCATATCGCCTCGCCTACCGCATGGAGGCAGCAGCAGGCGACGGATCCGGAGTTCAAGGAGCTCATAACGTTATACAAGAACCCTAATGAGCTTAAAAAGACTCCGCAGATCAAAGATCAAATGAAGGAGATGGCGTGGAGAGATGGGCTATTGTGGTACAAGGGCCAGCATGGCAAATTTGCATCACAGCCTGACAAATGGACTCTCTGGGTACCGGAGAAGTTGAGGCGCTTCATATATGTTGCAGCCCATAACTGCCCCTTACTGGCACATCCGGGTCGACAAAGAACTCATTGGTTCATAGCGAGGCGATTTTGGTGGAAAGGAATGAAGGAGGAGATAGACAGAGAAGTAGACGCATGTATCCCATGCAAAACCACAAAGACACCGTTGAAGGCGAATTTCGGCCTGATCGGTACATTCCCGTTACACGCCGGGATGTTTGAATTCTTACACATCGATCATGTGGGACCTTTCCCCGAATCGGCCGAAGGGTACAAATACCTTCTTACTGCGATAGATCGAGCCACCAATTATGTCTGGGTTGTTCCTGTTAAGGACGTTACAGGCAAGACAACTGCGGAGGCTCTGATCGACAGGATCGTCTCGCAGATCGGAGTGCCTAGAAAGATATGTTCTGATCGAGGTTCTGACTTTAATAATGAAGTCATCGACAGACTATCTAAGTACTACGGGATGAAATGGCAATATGTTACTGCCTATAACCCGAGAGCGAATGGCAAGATCGAGCGGGTACATAGACCTCTCAAAGCCTCGCTTAAGATGTACTGTATGAAGAAGGAGAATCAGAGAGCCTGGGTGGAGGCAGCACCTTCATTTGCCTTTGCAATGAACTGTCTACCCTCATCGGCATTAGGAGGAGCCAGGAGCTCAGTCTCGCCATATCAATTGGTTTACGGCCGAGAGCCTAATATCCCAACCTCGCTTCTGCATCCAAAGGACACTTGGGCAGATGAGGATGAGTTGTTCGGGATGAGGCTAAGAGCGAAGATGGAGGCGGAGCAAATAGTTGCGGCGCATAGGGAGGCGGAGCGCAGAAAGACTGATGCACAAGGAGTGCGACAAGCGCACTTAGATCAAGTCCGTTTCCGGGTTGGGGATATTGTACTCCTGTACCATCCTCAAGTACCCAAGGGGGTTAGCTCTAAGCTGTTTACCCACTGGAAAGGACCATACCAGATTATGGAGCAGATGGGACCTCTGAACTATAAGATCAGGGGTAGAGGGAAGGTGCAAATTGTGAATGTTCGAAGGCTGATCAAATATGACCCCTTCTTACTCGAGGATGAATCCGTTGAGGAGGCGTTGAAACGGATGAAGGAGGATTTCAAAGAGGTACCGCCTATCAGTAAGGAGGATACCTTAGAGGAGGAGAATGCCTATCGGGCACCTGTCTCGGAGAAGGAGGAGACCGAGAAGGAGAGCAAGGAAGACTCAAACCGCAAAAGCGCGGCGGGGACTCAGTCTAAGGCCCCCATAGTCCGCGGCGGTACAAAGGAGAAGTTCACGGAGGCGCAGAGGAGGAGAGCGCAAAATGACCTTATCTTCGACCAACCGAGGAAGGTGGCGAGATCGACGCGAGCGACGGATGTCCATGGAGGAGGAGAAGAGAAGGACACTAACCCAAACGCGGGTAATGTGGACATTCGACATGCGCGATGGAAGGAAGGCGAGGCGATTGCGACCATCAAGTGGGTCCGAGACGCTTTTTATCTGTTGAGACCGGCAGAATCTCATGTTGCCGATGACACTCTCTCAGATCTTTATCTCATGCGAGCTGTGGCGGTCCCGCAGACTACACGGGCAGCGCGGACATCGAAGAGATCCTCAGCAGCAAAAACGATACAACCGGTACTCCATTTCTGGAGAAGCATGGACCCTGTTGAGGATCCAAAAGCTAGACAATACTTACCGGTATACAAAGACGCGAAAGATCTCGAGACTTGGGATGATACTATTACCCCTCGAGACAAAGACCACACTGCGTGGACTATTCAGTCACTGCCTAGGGGAGTGCTTGACATTCCTTTTGACTTATCATTGGGCGCCATCCCTAACAAAATATGGGACATTCTTGAGGAGTCAAAGTTTGACTTGACTTTTGTTGGCGGCCCGCCACCTGGCAAAGGGGTTCGCGCAAGGCGACGAAGGCAGTAAGTGACATTTTTTTCTTTTATCACGCGTCGGACATTGAAAGCTGCATGTGGATTAATCTCATAGTGCCCATGTCAGATCATGTCTTATTAAAATATTTTTATACCATTGTTGTTACTTGGCATTTTTATCGCAACATATGAGTGCGAAGGTCAATCGGCAAATGGATACGACACCGTAGAAGGGGATCGCTTGTGAGTTTAGCGATGGTGTTCCTGGTACGACCCTGCTTCAAGTATCCAGGGTGATGTTCTCAATAAATGTTCTCATAGTAGACATATTAAATATTTTTTTCTTTGGATATACTTAATATCGTCATACCAGCACGGTCCGTCTCTACTTGTGTCGGTTTATCGCATGGTCGGGTTCACTCACACCGGCTTTGGATATAGTTATTAGGACTGGCCCCCTAGTACTATATTAAGGTAACTGATTGAAAACAAGGGTATGTTATTAAAAGACAATGTATTTACTGATCGGAAGTGTTTTTAGAGAAGGAGAAAAAATTAAAATGCTGCTTTTGTTTTAATAGTAATACTATTTGTTCTTGACATACTGCCTCAGGATTAAGTTACGGGGGGGACAACGAGTGTGGAAGGAGGAGTTTTTTATTTATTTACAAAAAATGAGGCTAGAGATTTACAGTTGACGCGTGTCTGGTGTATGCGTTTTATTTATCCACTGCACCGTCTATCCGTGGGTTAATGCACTTAGTTGCAACACCCCGTAGCGTTTGTGCAAAAAAGAAATCAGCAGCTATATGACGAAAATATTGCATATTTCCGTCATAAAAACGGGAAGGGGTACTGTAGGCATCACCCCCCGGATAGCCGGTAAAAAGTACAGTTTTTCGGGTGTCAGGTGCACCTAGTTTTTTTTCCCAGTATTTCAATATCGTTTGGCCGGATTTGACCTAATGCCATTTTAACCGTGGTCTGTGGCCGCTTTCTTTTTCGGCTTCACTGAGCTAATATAACGAGACATCATTCTCCTTTGGGGGATTTGCGTCTGGTTGTATTACCGACTTTTTATCGAGCTATCTTCAGGGATTGTAACAATTAATCAGAACCGGAAATGTAATAAGAATTCATCTTAAAATACATTTAATAACAAGAAATTACTTCCAAGAGTAAATTCCCGTAAAGCCCTAATAGCGCAAAAACGATGTAGTTTACCGTGGGTGTTACAGTATGTATGTATGTGTGTATGTGTGTATTATATACTTATATATATATATATATATGATATGTATGTAGGTATGAATGTATGTATGTATGTTATATAGATGTATGTATGTATGTACGTATGTATGTATGTATGTATGTATGTATGTATGTATGTATGTATGTACGTATGTCTGTGTGCGTGTGTTGTGTGTGTTATGTGAATCAAACGAGAGAGAGAGAGAGAGAGAGAGAGAGAGAGAGAGAGAGAGAGAGAGAGAGAGGAGAGAGAGACTTTTCTGTCAGTACCTTTTCATACCCTTCATTTAGTAAACGCTGTCTTTGGGCCTCAATCTCAGAAAAGACCAAACACAAATTCATTTGCCACACACGAAATGAAAGTTATAATACCTCTTCTTGGTGTTGTCTTTTGACTGCGTCTTCCAGAGCTGTATTTATTGCATTCTGCAAAGACTTCCGTACAATGTCTTCGAAAACAGAACTCACCACCGATTGCACTTTATTCGCCAACGAAGACAAGTACTTGTGTACGACCTCTTGCGACGACGGCTCCGATACACTGAGCACGACCGCTTTATTTATGATTTTGCCAATCTCTGTTTCCATGATTTTTCCAAACATCATCAGCGATATTTCTCGCTGAAATCTGTCGTTCAAATTCTGGACATCCTGCTCGATTTTTGCCACTTTTTGGAACAACATTTCCCAGTCTTCGTGGGTCATCTCATTATCGTACTTATCTTGTGATGTGTTGGCTTTCTTGATTGGTTGCTGCTCTTGGTCTGAATCTTCTGAAATTTCCGACTTGCTGGTTTACTGTGACAAGTCCTGTTCCGATGTATGTACTTTGATCGACAGCAACTACAAACGCAGAAAAAAATTGTGCTTTTTGGAAATCCGATTTCCTAGACTCTTGAAACATTACATAACGAACTACATGTCATGGAGTTCGACTTACACATGTACTTCGTCATGTAGTTTAAAGAGTGAAGGAAATCGTCACACTCTCGCCATCACCCGCTTTTTTTCAAACTTTATTAAAAAAAAAAAAAAAAAAAGTCAACGAAAAAGCAATCCTTGCCCTTGCTATTCAAAATGCAGTAATTTTCTTATCCTGCTGCTCAATTTCTGAACAATTCTTGAGTGTCCGGCTGCTCAATTCCTGTACATTTGGATACGAAAAAGGAAATTTAGACGTAACGTCATAAAAGCGTAACGTAAAAAAGCGGTCACGAACTAACGAACGAACGAACTAACTAACTAATTAACTACTCAACGTGACAGTTCTTTGCGCTAAGCACAGTATGAGGTTATGAGGCAGTGACGGCACAAAGTCTTGCCTTGGTGACGTTTCAACATTAAAACATTAAAATTTTTGTTCACTAACCACAAGATACGGTTATAAGTGGTGAACGCAAAACGAGATTGCAGACACTGAACAGAGGTAATGAGGAGAGAGAGAGAGAGAGAGGGAGAGAGAGAGTGTGTGTGTGTGTGTGCGTGTGTGTCGGCTAGTATGAGCACGACCGAATCAGGATGTTCAATTGAAACATAAACATGCGGATAAAAATTGTGCAAATGTTCCTAATATACAACAATATCAGTCATTATTTGGAGCTTGAACACAAAATATGCACAATATGGTGAAAACATGCGATTGAGAAAGTCACCAACTTTGGAATTACTTTTTCTGAGTCGGTGTGTGAGGTCTGCTCACGCTGAGCACGGACAATGCAGAAGCCCCTTGTCCCGAGCTGGTACATGGTTATTACTGGCGACATTCCAAACGGCCAAGGTCGTACAACTTTGATCTCGTCGTTCTCCCATCTTGGTGTTACGACAACGATGAAACATTTTTTTGAAAGCTCAGGACAAGAGCTTTCAAATCACGTGCTCAGGATTGTCGTATCTGAAACATTAATTGAGAAAAAAAAAATCAAAGTTGGACAACTTCGCCACTTTGAATGTCGTTTATGCTGAGAAATGTCATTCCTCTCAAACACTGAGGGAGAAAAATTGTCTTAACGTGGATGATGTTCTACGTAACAAATGATAAAAATTATATATATGCATACACATACACGTATACATACATACAATACATATACAATATATATGTATAAATACTGCATATGAAAATATATGTGTAATATTTTATACATACATGCATACATACATACATATATTTATATATATGTGTGTATTTTCATTTGTGTAGCGCGTATGTATGTTTGCTATAAAATTATCAGACAAGTACGCATATATTTTGAAGTTATCTACTTCATAAATATTGATGGACGACACCAAAAAAGCCAAAAGCAAGAGATGACAGGAGTTTTGCAAGCAGCCCTAGGATGCGTACGTGAAGGGAGAGAGAGATTGGAAGTCTTTTTCCAAATCCGGAGACGTCATAACTTCCGGAGAGAGAACCATTGGAGTTGGAGGGTATGTATTGGTTCTCATATCGGTGGGACTGCTCAACGATAGATTATGAGTGGACCGAAACTCAGCGCGAAACGTGACCTGGGCCTGCACCGTAGGTTGACGATTCACACTGCCGGCCGACGCAGACGACTTGAGTGTCCTTCTGGATTTGGAAGGAAGTGGGGGCGGGCCTGAACTGCCCGAGGAAGGCCTGAGTGTGCGAGGAGGGAGTTTGAGAGGTTTGCAATAGGTCGGCGACAGCGATAGACTGCGCTTCCGACCCGCGTGAGGGCTGTGTTCAAGCATGACACATTTTTGGGGTTTGAAGAATTCCTTAAGATCTGTCTCGCGTAGGCTGCGGAAGATATCGCCATAACGTGGAATGGACTGCTCTGATGGTGAATGCACCACTGCTGGAATCATGTTCACCACCGTCTCCGTTGGTGGTTGGGGTGGTTGTGGACTATAAAACGTGCTGGAGGGCGTGCTGTACGTCCTGGAGGGCTTACCGTTGAGGCTGGAGTATTTATTCGCCAAGCCCCCACGCGAGCCTCGACGCGCGACTGTGTTGCTCTGGGCTGGAGAGGGATTGCCCTCTAGCACTTTGCTCTGCTGGTATTTGCTAGCAAGGGACATCGAGCGTGTAACACGTGCTTCACTGACTTGCCCCTGAGGCTGAGGCTGACTCCTGTTTTCCGATAAGGAACTAGGGCGACCTCTGACAGAACCATAGGATTGGTTCGAAATACCATAGTCCCTGCTGGTCTCGACTGCTTGCATTGAGTAGAAAGTTCTGAGTCTTCAATCCACAGAACCCATGCGGTTGATTGCAAGCCTGACACCACAGTATATCGGCCCATAGTTACAGAGAAGGAACAGAAAACAGTATCCAAGGACTGATAGAACAGAAAACAGTAAAGGACTGGTATGCTTGTGAAAATTTCTGCGTACAAGGCCTCCTTGATTAGTATCCAAGGACTGATGGAGCAGAAAACAGTAAAGGACTAGTATGCTTGTGAAAATTTCTGCGTACAAGGGCTCCTCGATTCTCGTCCACGGTAAATTTTATGAAATTTTTCTTTCAATCCAATGGCTCCAATCATTATTGCAATGTATCTTTTGAAAAATCGGTCATCGTTGTGAGTGTTGTGAAACTATCCCTTTCTACGTTTCCCTGGTCAATTTCTACATCTTTTCTTGTTCGCTCCTAAAGTTTTTTAGACTGATATGAGTACTGATATGGATTGAAGAGACCACTGGAGGAGAAATTTAGAACGTTCCAAAACATGGGAAGACGGAAAGCCTCCGATACCTTTTCCCGAGACCCAGAATTTCACCGCTCACCGCAATTTTGACCAGGCGTTGGCAGCAGAGTTAGGTCGGCCCGGCATTTCCACCGAAATCAGCGGACCTTGCCGACTGACCTAAACCTGTCGCAAATTTATCATCAGAGTCAACAAAATCATTGCCTCACTACTGCCGCTCTAGGAATTTTGGGTCTGGTTTGAGAAGACCAGAGGCAACACACGATGGGAAAGAAGGGCCACTCTAGTCGTAAGAATACCAAGACGAGGCACTCGACCTTTCGAAAAACTCGCAAGTCTGCCGCAAAGTCTGTGTTCTGCTGATTGTTCATTATTCCTGCCTTGTGTGTGCAGAACAAAAAGGAGAACAGCCGATATTGGTATGGTGGCTTCACACACATGCGGACGCTTTCCCACACAACCTCGAACGAACTAGGAAATATTTTTCGTCTTTGTTGCTAATTAGACCAAATACATGACGAGTTAGAAAAGCGCCAAGTAAAGAAGATCGAAAAAGGTACTGATTTGTAGACGACATACATAAATGCATCGGACCAGTAAACCTTAAGTTGTTGCACGTTAAATTATGTAACATGAACATACTAAAAAAAGTGTTTGCGTTAACACACATACATACATACACACATACATAAGTCATACATACATACATACATGCATAATGTACATACATACATATGTCATACATACATAAAGTTACATACATACATACATACATACATACATAAGATCTTACATACATACATACATACATACATACATACATACACATGTACATACATATGTACGTCATACATGCATACATACATACATACATAAGTACACACATATGTAGACATACATGTGTATACATACATACATACATACGTACATACGTACATACAT
>WBZZ01002772.1:65000-94612 GCA_019918135.1 Paulinella micropora
TCATCATCATTATCATCATCAGCAGCAGCAGCAGCAGCGACAACAGCAACAACAACAACATGAACATGAATATCATCATCAACAACATATTTTTGTCGTTTTCTTACTTATGTATTTTTCCAGGCTAAGTGCACTAAAGGATCCGCCTTATACGTACGCAGAGGCGATGGCGGGAGCCAACAAGGGGCCACCTGTTAACGTTTGATCGGACAATACATATAATTGGGTAGATAGATAGGTAGGTGGGCAGGTAGGCAGGCAGATAGATAGATAGCTAGCTAGGTAGGTAGGTAGGTAGATAGGTAGGTAGATAGGTAGGTAGGTAGGTAGGTAGATAGATAGATATGTAGATAGGTGGATAGGTAGGTAGGTAGGTAGATAGATAGATAGATAGATAGATAGATAGATAGATAGATAGATAGATAGATAGATAGATAGATAGATAGATAGACATAAAGTAGATAAATCGCTGGATTCAAGCTCACGCTTCTTTATGATTATGGACATTGATGAGAGCAAGGTGGTGAAATTAATTATTTATAATTTTACATATTTACATACATTTTTATGAAAGTAATTTTTAAAATATTTGCGATTCATACTGCTAAGTCTGAATCTAGTTGTGAGTGTGAAGCAGAAGAGATAAAAAACAAGAGGTATAAGAGATTTCAACTTTTTCTTTTTTTTTTTTTTGTTAAATTTTTTTTGTTTTTAGGAGTTTAACTGGTTTAATAAGAAATAGAGTGGGCCGGCCGAGTTGGCAAGTATGTCGAGACTACTGTGCAGCTCCTTCCTTTGACTTTTCTTGCGCTAGCCTGCTCTCTTCTGGACGCTCCTCTGTGTCCAGCACTTGAGTTATTGAACTCGTGACGCTCTTCTCCTTTATCGGAATGAATACCGTACCGGACCGAATTATTAATACTGATGTGTTAAACATATTTCAAGTTTTTACTTCAAGTTTACATTTCTATTTTTAGTTCCGTTACTTCATTTTTCCGTTTATTTATCAACTCGGGCCTGTCATAACTGTGACTTGTAGTTACGTTTTCAACTGCTGTTATTAATAACAGATCAAGTCCCTTTACCTGTTAGCTTTTTTAGAACTTTCAAATGTTAACTACTGCTTTTCCCCCCCATATCTACACTTTATTTCCTTAAATCGCTTTTTCCGGTCCCCGGGCCAGTCATATGAAATAATTATTGATAGCGGGTATTAATAAAATTAGGAATTGTTACACACCAGGTAAAGTGGCAGTCTTTCACCGTAGGCTTCAACTTGTTTTTTATTTTATTTTTTCCAGACGTCGACTGACGTGAACAACTCAACCACTACACAACTCGTGCTCGCACTTGAAATATTCTCGTTAGTTCTCAGAATTTACATTGTTTCGTAAGCGGTGACAAGTAGTCTGTCAAGCATGAGTACTAAATAAAGTGGAATTTACCAACGTTAACCCAGCGTCTTTTTGGTACCTTTCCTGATCTAGGAAGTATTTTGAGATCAATTGACAGCACAGTGTGTGTATTCAATTGATTGCCGGTTGGTATTAATAATTTCCTGGAAGGATGCTAGTCAAGACTTACAATTCAAATTTAATTTCCATATATTAATTGTAACCGGAACAGCTACTCTGACACTTAGTCGTACCTCAACTGGAGAGGGGCAGACCAAGCATAAGAGTCAAGTAACGACAAGCCGGACAACACTTGATGCCACTATGTAATGTACGGGCCGGCCGACAATCCCTTTGCCCCCTTGGGGGAAGCCGATGTAAGCGGTCGACCCCCACGCCAAAGACTGATTCCTCATTCGAAGGCGCCCTCGACCGACCGATACATGACATGAAGCATCCCGGCTGTCGAATAAGTAAAAATAATTGGTCCACGTCCAGTGCGAGTCTTCCATGAGAACTCGTGCCCCCGAGCCTAGCTCTTTCACCTCAGGCATTAAAAGAAATGCCCCGTCTTGATCTCCCCTTTCCCGTAGAAAAATCAAAGTAGCCAATGATCCGTAAGCGACATCAGACTTCGTAGCTTCACGTTTTGACTTGTTTCCGAGGTCGTCCTCGACCCCTGTGCTCTACTGCTTCCGACTGCGTCTCTTTAGCCCTTCTCTTCTTCGCCGCCACTTCTTTCTCACATCTTGGTGCACCTATCAACAAAAATGATATGCCCGCACTTTGGACTTCGTCCCAAATACGAAGCGGAATCCTCCTTTCCTCTGTTAACTCGAACTGCATATCCAACACCACCCTTGGCATCATTTGCACCGTCCATGGTGTAAAATCCTCATCGTCCTTCTCGATGGACGCATCCCACTGCTCCAAATCTTTGCAGTCTCGAAATACTGGCGCAAAGATTCTTTCCCGCGTCATATCAATAACACTCTTGCTCCTCCAAAAGTGCATTGTCGGAGCAAGTCCCAACGCAGCCCGTACCCGCGTTCTAGGCTGTACATACGTAACCTGCATTAAAAAGAAATAATCAAAGTCCTTATCCATGACCGTATCCTCGTGCGGTCGACATAGATAGAACTTATCAACCTGCCAGTCGATCTTAGCCACTTCCTTACCGGCTATCCACGGTTTCTTCCATACCGTGCCTTTCCGATCTGACATTTCCGATGACTTCGGAATTTCCCTCCCATCTTTGACGTCTACCTTGACGTCCGAAGCCGAACGATCCTGTTGTCCAGCATTCCTGGCCTCAGCCTTTTCTTCCTTCTGTTGCTTTCGCAACGCCTCCTCACGCTCCTTGCGCGTAGGCAATGCTGGCGGCTGTCTAAACGCTGGTGCAATACGCCTCAGCGCTTGTTCCTCATTCTCGTCCTCCAGCAAATAAGGACTGAACTTCGCCAACCGACGAACATGAACAATCTGTTCCCTTCCACGTGCCCCCGTAGGTGCAATCTTGTAATTGTACGCACCCGTCTGACGTACTATCTTAAATGGCCCATGCCACTTATTGTAAAACTTAATCGATACCCCTTTCGGTACCGTCGGTACATACAGCAACACTGTATCACCTTCCTTGTACTCCACATGAGAGTACTTGCCCATTTCCTGTTCCCGCTGAACCTCTCTCAGCGTCTCCCGACACTTCTCAATCGCACTCCGTGCTTCCGCGATCGCTCGTAAGCGAACTCCTAACAGTTCACACGGTTCCCACTTATCAGGCGGAAACAACAGTTCCGTCGGCGTGTTTAACGCCCGTCCATAGACCACCTGATGCGGACTGACACCCCGCGCGTGTCCGCCTAACGACGCCGAAGCTAAATTGTTGACAGCAAACGTGAACATAGGTACCACATATACCCAGTTAAGCTGGCTGTTCTTACAATAAGTCTTCAACGCTGCTTTCAACGTCCTGTGAACGCGTTCAATCTTACCATTCGCCATTGGGTTAAAAGCAGTCACATACTGCCAATCGAACCCAAAGAACTTGGCAATCCTTTGCGAAACCTCATTCGCGAAACTCGTTCCTCTATCCGAAATAATCCTTCTCGGTATCCCAATACGGCCGAATACCTGATCAATCAGCGCCGCCGCTGTCACTTCCGCTGTCACATCCGTAACAGGGACAGTAATGACATAATTGGAAGTTCGATCAATAACCGTTAAGAGATATTTGAATTTTTCCGTTCCCGCCTCCGGAAAAGGACCCACATGATCGATATGCAAGGTATCGAAAATATCCAGAGTGATATCATATTCACCCTTAAGCCCCATCTTCGGCCTATATGGCAACTTAGCCATCTGACAATGAGGACAACCCTTCACAAACTCCTTAACCCGTTCTCCCAGGTTATTCCACCAAAAACGTCTCCTTAACGACCACGTCATCCTTTCCACCCCCGGGTGGCTCTGCATAGGACAATGATGCGCCACAATTAACAAAGACGTTCTGAGTTCCTGCGGAACCCATAACAACCATCGATCCTCCTCATTGGTATATACGCCATCTTTTCCCATATACCAAAGGAGTCCATCCTTTAGTACCAAGCACCGTTTGAGTTTCCTTATGTCAATGTCCTCGGGCCTTGCCTGTGGATTGAGCAGATGTTCTCTCAACTCCTTATACTCCGTACTTTCCTTTGTGAAAGTCCGAAAAGTTTCCACCGACGCCAGTCTGACTGCCGTGTCAGTTTCCAACTGGAATCGAACCTTTTCCGGATGTGCCTCCGGCAACTGAAAAAGATGTTCCTCCTTAACTTTTTCTTCATCCTCCAAGTTAAGGCACATCGGGCCCTTCGGTAACAAGACCGCGTTAAAGGCACCCTGCCTTCCTTCCATAACATCCTCCCCCTCTTTCCTATCCGCGGTCCTTGCTTCCGCCCATAGGATATCCTCACACGCCTCTCTCGCGATCGGCGAGTAACAGCATGCACATTTGTCTCGTGCCGCTACCTCGACTGCTTCCAACGCAGACACTTCCTCGCTGCGCGTGTCACGTTGATTGTTATTATGCGTGAACGGATGATACCAAAGCCCCGATGGCAACTTGGTGTCTTCCGCTCCCTGTTCCTCCCAATCATGTAGATCCACATCATGACCCATGATTGCGAACACCGCCCCCGGCGTTCGAAATTCAAACTGTGCCATTCGCACCTCCTTGACCGTATTACGTCGCTGTAAATCATCAACGGCCTTATCCTTCTGTCCACTCTTGTCCTCATACCGAGAACAAAAATCAGGGACAACATTCCTTTTGCCCTTGATGTAATGAATGGTGAAGTCATACTCCGCCAATTCCAACTGCCACCTGGCCAACCTACCTGTATGATCTCCAGACATGAGCCATAGCAGGTTATGATGGTCCGTTCTAACCAAAATGTTAGGAGTACCCCACAGGTATTCCCGCAACCTCTGGAAAGCCCACACTATAGCGAGTGCTTCCCGCTGCCTTGTGCAGTATTCCTTTTCCGCCGGTATCAGCTGCCGGCTGATGAACATAACGGGCCGCAACTGCCCAATGGACTTGTCCATCTGTTGAAGCACCGCTCCTACCGCGTACGAAGACGCGTCAGTGTCGAGCACGAACTGTTCGTTCCAGTCAGGTAACATAAGAACTCGACCTCCCTGCCTTGGGTCTTTAGCGATCTCATCCTTGAGCTCCGCTATCACTCTCGTGACTTCCTCCGGCCATGGGTCGTCCCCGACCCCTTGCTTCAGGAATTTCCTGACCACCGCTACTCTTTCCGCAAACCCCGGAATGAATTCACCATAATACTGAGCCAGCGATATAAAGGAATGTAAGTCCGTCCGAGTCTTTGGCATCGGCATAGACGCTACATAGTTCCTCTTTTCATATGCAATCGCACACCGACCCTCTGAGATCTCATATCCCAGGTACTGTATCTTTCTTTGTGCGAAGTCACATTTCTGTGCATTCAAGCGCAATCCAAACGCGCTTATACGTCGCAAGACGTCCTGCACGTGTTCCACGTGTTTCTCCATACTCTCTGAATAAATGATAATATCATCTATGTAACAGAAAGCATAATCCTCCGTCGACCCAAGACGAACCACCGTCGCCTCATCGTCGTACTCCTTCCCCAGCATCTTAGTCATAGCATGCTGAAATAGACCCGGAGAGCACTTAAGACCCATCGGTAATACCTTCCACACGTATGTAGTCATTCCGACCATAAACGCTGTGAGATACCGACATGACTCATTAAGAGGGATTTGCCAAAACCCGCTCTTAAGATCAAGCGTAGTATACACCTTCGCATGCTTGAGCCGGTTGATCCCCTTCCTGAGATCTGGTACCGGTGTCTCGATCTGCTTCAGAATCTTATTGATCCTATAGTAATTGATACACATACGTAAGGACCCATCCGGCTTGGGCGCCATACGCACAGGTGAAGACACCTCCGATAAGCGTGCCTCAATGATGTCCTTCTCCAAAAGCTCCTGAGTGATTTCCCGAGCCATCCGATCCTCGTGATAGCTCATACGTGACGGTCTCCTGTGACCCACCACGTCTTCACCCAGCTTCCGTCCAAAGTTAGCCTCGTAACCCCGAACAGAGCCCGCCTCAAGAGGCCCAAATACCTCCATATTATTCTCCAAGATACCCTTGAGGGCATCTCGCTCCTTCATAGTACCTTCCCAAGTACTATATTTCTCCGCAATAGCCTTTTCCGCGGCTATCCTAGCCTCCTCAATCTCCTTATGAGAGGCCTTACGTGATAACTGCGCCACATCCTCCATCGGAATAGGCCGCTCATCCTCACGTACCATCGTCCCATGGTGCCTAGTTTCCTCCTTGCCTCTCCACTGGGCAAGCTGTGCCACATGATCTATGATAATGGTATATTGCATTGCATGCGTGCGGTGATATATACCCGATATCCAAGAGAAGGCTTGCTTTCTCGCATCCGCCATCTCACGTTGCATTAACATGGCCCCATAAGCCAACGCCTTCTCCTTCGTCCCCAATCGTAAAGCCAAGACCAGCTTATGGCCTCTATGTGGGATCGGGACCGGGTCATCAATAAGATGATCCTCTATATCCTGCCACCACATTTCCGTCCGAGTTCCCACTGGGATGACTATAGTGAAATCATCCACCGATAGCCTGTTTTTCAAGACCTCCTTTATGGCCTTGACTCCCTTAGGGGAAAACAAATTATCATCCCAGTGACTCTTCAAGAAGGCTTCTACGATCGGCTTAGGCTGCTTGACCGGCAGCTTATGTTGGGTAACATTCCAAACCACATGAGACGTCGTGGTCGAATGCACATCTATATAGACATGCTGATCACCGGCATCCTCCATGCCCGCAATCGTACCCCGCAACAATTCCGCTTTTGCTGCGTAGAGGTGTTCCAACCTCGCGTCTATCGCGGCCACTACCGCCTCATCCTTTGCGGAATCCCTACAGTCCACGTTCACGACCCTCACGTCGCGTGGGTCCCTGTAGGCCCAGCCAAAGGTTGTGGTCATGACATATTCCGTCTCCTGTATCTTGTCGTCAGAATTGTCAGCAACCACACTTGCTTCCCCAGAGTCCCCCGACTCTACTGTGCATACATGGAAGAACGAGGCTGTTACAGGCTCCTGAATGTGGGGTGTGACCGAAGGCTCCGTGCCCTCGGACACCACCTTTGTCCACCCCCAGTCAGCGCGCATGACTGGTGAGACACTCACATCCAAATCGTGCGCTACCGCACATTGGCCTTCCCGCCGTAAAGGTTCATACGGTACTACCTCGTACCGCGGAGCCACCTCGGATCCACCGTACTGCACCACGTTCAGATCCGTATAAATCCGAGCGTGCATTCGTCTGAGGCTCCGTAGCCCCAACAGGAGACCACCAGCAAAGGCTGGGACGACCCAAAACCGATGAGAGAAAGACTTCCCGTCTTTCAAAAGGAACGTAAGCATGACTGACCCTGAGACCCCGGTCATGCCTCCCACTCCCTTGATCCTCAACTGACACGGCCGAAACCCGTGTCTAAACCATGGTTCCCTGCTCCATAGTTCAATAAATTCCTTCCCGAGTACATTCAGAGATGCCATTGTATCATTGCCCACAATGCATTCCTGCTGTACATCCTCAATAAAAATTTTAGTGAATAATAAAGGCAATTCAGCTTTCCCCGGGCCACACCCGTCCGCTAAAAGTGCTTCATAACCACCAAAATATTTACTATCAAGCGCCTCCGACGCTAACTCCACATTAAGGTCAGTGCCTTATTCATCACCGGACATAGAGTGTCCCTGTGACTATCAAGGTCCTCAACCTGCTCATTCTGTCCATCCTGGCCTTCCAAGGCCACCGCGTCCGTAGCTTCCTGGACTCCCCGCGTTACCACGCATGTCCTATCATCAAATCGCAGGTCATGAGTAACCATGTCGCCTCCGTGGCCGACAGGCAACTCACCCGACTTATTCTCCCTCCCGACCTCCGAGTCAGGCGCTGGGATTGCCTCCTGGGATCCCTGGCCCCGCACTTGCATTAATGCTTTGCCCTGCACATTCACCAACATGTCCACTAGCGTTATACCAAACGCCATACCCTGGACTTGTTGCTGCGGAGGCATCTGCCCTCCGACGGTCCCCTGACCGCCTCCCATCGGCATACCAGGAGCAGGCAAGATTGGTGCTGGAGGGATGTAAGACTGTCCCCCATAAGCAACCACCTGCTGCTGTGGCTGCCCCTGGTAGAACTGCTGCTGCATCGGCTGCCCGTAGCCTACTGGTAACTGCTGCCCCGGAGCTGGACCCGCATAGTAAGCACCTGCTCCCGCCTGCTGCATATGCGATGAGGGAAAAATTCCCGCACCCCCCCCATACACATTTGCATTAGGAAAAAGGGAACTACCCTGATTGCCGCCCCACTGCGGGCTCCGATTTGAGTTGGGACGTTCCCGTGAATCTGAACGCCCTCCCCGACGTCGCGGTGGAGATCGATCTCGGCTCCGCTCCGGTGACCTATCTCGATTCCGTGAATCGCGTCGTCCTCGGTCGTATCCGCCACGAACATGCCCTCCTCGATCGTATCCTCGTCGATCTCGGGCTTCATCCCTCTCGTCGTAATGCCGACCGCCCGATACATGAGTGACCTCACGATCACTACGACGATCTCTTGACCTTGAACGACTACGTCGGTTGTCAAGGTGCCCTCGATCCGACCGATCGCTCGAACTAGACGACGAGCTCGACGAAGAACTAGCAGCCGACCTTGCTGAGGACGCATCCGATGACCCCCGTAAATTCCATGAGGGGTCCACGGATTCATTCCCGTGCCTGCCCGGGATATCTCTTCCCATAGACGCCGGTGCGTCGCCGCCATCTGAAGTGAGAGGGTTCCATACCCTGAACTTTTCCCATTCACCCTTCAAATAAGGTGCCTCACCAGGATCCGTCCATCCCTTCTGATCGTATGCCTTCCGATCACGATCCTGAAGGTTCTTGAGCTCCTGCGAATACTTATTCGTATTCAACAAGCCATGGAAGGGACCCACTGGATAGTCGTAGCGTACCTTCCTCAAGACTTCCTTCTGCACCGAGTCATCCCAGCCTTCAGGATGAAAATTCTGGCAATTGCTCTTGCACATGGCTCCCGATTTGAGCCACAAGGCTCCCGCCTTCTTCATGCACAACGGCCTATGCACCCTGGGGTTGTAGTATGACCTCTGGAACCGTTGACGACCTTGCCCCGGCCCCCCTTGGGGTCTCTGACCATAGAACTGAGGTCCCCTGCGCGAGTACCCCTGGCCCCAATAAACTTCATCCCCGGGCTCGAATGGTCCCGCACCATCCCCTCCCCCCTGGTTTTGATTACCTTGAGTGGGAGTCCCTGACCTCGGACCCGACCACTTCCACTCATCGATGATGGTTTTCTGGACTCGACGCATGACTTTCCCCAACACGTCTTCATCCACGTTCCATATCTCCGGACTGGCCTCAGGGGTAGACTGTCCAGTACCCTTGAGGAGGTATTCCCATACCTCTGTGTCCGTCTGAATCTCTCTCGCCATCTTAATAAAGACTTGATTGTTCAGATCGAACAATGCCACAGCCGTCAATTTGAAGGCTTCTGCAGGTGTGAGCATAATCACCATGTCCATTATGTAGTGGAGTACAGGCTTCTTATTCACCATCCACTTGACCTCCGCCTGCAGCTGACTGACCTCCTGTGACTTAGAGGCAAAAACATGGTAGCCCATCTTCTCTGCGAGCATCAGACCAATACTATCGACACACATGGCGTCGAACCGAGTAGACTGCAGCTTTCCCCAAAAAGCTGCCCACACCTCGCTTTGCATAAGCCATTCGTTGTCCACCGATGACTGACAACGAAAGAACCTATCAGCCACTATGGCCACATCCTCAGGCGTATAAATGTTAGCTGAACGACAGACCCGACGTACCTCTGTCAGCCACATACGAAGCTCAGAGATATGCCTAGGAATTGCAACCTTCTGATTGTCCAGAGCAAAAGCCTTCTGGTCACCCAGAAGGCGGTCCACATCCTTCTGGTGACGTTCAATAGTACGACGTCGTTCCTCGTCGTTCTTTTCCATCTTACGGTTCCATGACGAAACCGCAAGCTTTCGTCGTTCTGCCTGGCCATCCCAAGCCACAGCAAAATGATAAAAAGCTTTGGCCATATAAACGATGGCATCCACTACCAGCAATCGTTCCAACGTGACGAGATTTTCAGACGATCCCGCTGTAGCCCAAGTGGGCTTTGTCCCTGAGACTGACTTGTCCCAGAAGCCATCCATTGCGTCGAAAATGGGCGTGAACACGTCGTCTATTGAGAGCACTTTAGCCCCAACACCACTCTTGGGCCGAAAAATAAAGTTGCCCATTGCGTGCACAGTGGGTGACACTCTGGCCCAAACCTGACTGTGAAACTGAGCAAACTTTTGCACGTCAGTCCATCTTGGATGCCCTTGATCCAAGACATCCCAAGACTGCCAACAGCCAACCAAGTCGTACACAGGCTGTCCGTGACGTTTGACAAAGTCACGAGAAAGGTCTCCAGCCATGGCAGTGGTGCCCCAGGCTTCAGCTTGGACTTGTCCCAACCTCGCTATATTGAGATCGACCATTCCCTCCGTTGATGCCATCAATCTGGACGCATCCAGCCTCTCAGGCGTCCAGTAGTGGGTCCCCATGCCCACAGCTTCTGCAATCTGAACCACCATCTCTGCTGCCACCATAACATTGGCCACTGTGGTGCGTCCGATCACAAGTGTGTCCCACACGTTCCTCCTCGAACCAGGCGAGATAGCATTAATGCATCGTCTGACCGTCTGCAATGCCTTTGTGGACGGTAACTGGTCCGCCCAACTATCACCTGTGAGACGAAACTGCCACATCGTCTTCAAATCGTCTTCCAGACGAGCAGAGATGAAGTGCAAAGAGGGAGGTGTTCCCCTGTTGTCGACGAACTCGACGCTGTGAGGGCTCCTGCCCCCATAAAACGTGTACCAAGAGAGGAAGGTACCAAAGACCCACCCCCCCTAGTATACGCTGGTGTAGAATAAGGGCTGCTTGCTGTCAACATCCTCCTCCTATTCTCACGTGGTAACATATCGAAATGAGAAAGAGAAGAGAGATGTGAGAAAGCAACAAATGACACACACAGCACACACACACAACTGCTCCACACACAGCTTATGAGTTATGCTGGTGACACCTGTTTCCTCCAACCGAATACAAAACAAATGTGCGTGCTCCTACACCTCACACACAATCTGTTTCTATCCCTCTCCCCCTAAGGAGAGCTCAACTGTCTAAAGCAAAACTTGAAAAAGGTCAACACCCTTTTCTGTCGGAAATTCCGAGGTGTCAAAACCTCAAGAAAAACAAGGCAAGAAAAACGTGAGAACTTGAGCTTTTCGTGAACCTCACGAAAAGCAAAAGCAAAACCCCGTTCAATTTTTGTTAGTGGCTCCAGATGTAACCGGAACAGCTACTCTGACACTTAGTCGTACCTCAACTGGAGAGGGGCAGACCAAGCATAAGAGTCAAGTAACGACAAGCCGGACAACACTTGATGCCACTATGTAATGTACGGGCCGGCCGACATAATACTAAGTAATATTTTCGGAAGAGTCACACTTTGTGTACATGTTCTATATAGTTGTGTGCACGTGCATGCTGTCGACAGCTCGAATTATATAATTAGCTATATAGGCTTGGACCTGCCAACGTACTGCAATGGGGGGGGGGGGAATATCTGTAATGTATTAAAATTTTCTGTTTTACCCGGGGTAAACGTGAAAAAATGTCATGAAAGCAGTTTCAGCCATCGAAAAACAGTGCAGCCTTGCAATTTTGGCTCGAGCAGGTGATTTTTATGACATATTTTCCGGAACGGACCGTTGCGGACGTCGTCAAACACACTACAAGTACCGGTGCAAACGAGGAGGAAAGTCTTGAACCGGTCCGGAGGCACGAAAACGTTCAGGCAAAATTAAAACAATGAAACAAAATGATCAATTTAATGAAAAACGTACTTTCGAAAAATATGGTATATTTCGAAAACAGTGCCCGAATCCAAGTGCATTACTGGGTAGAAGCGGGAAGAGGGGCAGCGGCATGCATCATCATGACATGCCAACCGTTGTGGCAATCTTCGGAGCAGAAGGAACCCTCCGCACGCAAGTCATCATCCTTGTCGCAATCGCCTTCCTCTAGGCCGCAGGTGTACTCGCATTGATCGTACTCATCACTGCCATCTTTCAGCTTGGCGCCGGTCTTCCACCATCCTTTGTGCACCGTGCTGTTGCATTTCTGGCAAGCGGTACTGTCAAACTCCCGCACGTTAAACGTGGCCTCGCACACGCAGCATGTGGCATGGACAGAAGACTTGTTTCCTCCAATGTAACCTTGCTTTTCAAGCTTCTGGTCGACCCTCCCGTCGTCATCGTCTTCCGTCTCTTCTGCTTTTTCCTCTACCTTGTCCTCAGGGAGCTCTCCTTCCACAGCTGCTTTGGGCGGCCTGCCCTTTTTGGAACCGGCCTCCAGAAACTTGCGGACGCTATCCTTGGCGTTTTGAACCTGACCAGCATCGATGCCCAAGCCGGTGACGACCAGGTTGGCCTGAAGGGCGCCGATGACCTCCGAGCCAGAGCCCATGCAAGCAACCAACACCTTGCTCTGCGGGGGAAGAACATCAGAAAGGATTTGTCTGGACAACTCCGTGGGTTTTTCAAAAGCGTTGGCTCGTTCGTCCGGCCTCCCAGTGACTTTCTGTTTTTTCGTTGGGACCGCAACAGAGTAAACGTTGTGACGATCAAGCGGGTTCCTGGAGAGATTGAGCTGAAATGCACTCTGGGCCGGGTAGAACGCCACCATGACGCACTCCACTGCCTTGATCCACTTCTGGACGTGTCCCTGGTAGTTGTGCTTGTCTTTGTACCAGAACACAGGCTCGATTGTGGTGTAACCACACTGCTGCAAAGCTTCCACCAAGAGGTTGTACTGGACAGATGGTGATGGAAAACGACGGCGCGCTTGTTAGCATTGCCGACAACACCGAACTGGTTCAGCAATTTGATGACCCTTTCCTTGTTGATTTCAGTAGTGTCAGTAACAAGGTCGGACATGTTGTAAGGAAGGTCAGCGTAAAGCAGGTCTGGATCAAACAAGACACAAACACAAGGAATGAGGAAAACCAAAAAAGAAAAATATGGCATATTTTCAATTGATGGAAAAGTAAGGGAGACCAAAATTGCAATGCACTAGATCAGCGTTCTGCTCCATGTTGAACATGTCTTGGTCGAGAATCGTAGCGTTGCCGAAATGAATCTGCTGATTTTCAGAGATAGTTGCCTGTCAAAAAAAAAAAAGACATATTTTAAAACAAAGTCTTCAAGAGCATGCAACAGGAGGTCTCAGAACCTGTGGCTATTCAACTTCTTCGCCGGAGAAACGTTTGAGTGCTGCCTGGATCCAGGTCTTGACGTAAGCTTCCAGGTTGTCAGGGAGGGAGCGGTCCTTCTTTTTCTGCAGGTAGAGGATGTCCACAGTGCGAGCAAGAATTGCCCTGCCTTCATCATTGTCAAGCTGGGGGACTTTTTCACACAAATCCTTCCACTGTTTGCCGACGTAAACACCGTCGATTTCAAAAAAAAACCCATGTTGTCAGCCAGGTCCAGGATCATGCCCTGCAGCGAGATGAGGCAGACGTACTTCTTCTGCTCCAGAAAAAGCCTCTTCATGGTTTGCTTCACTTCGCTTGGCTTGCCTTGCTGGAGGTCCTCAATCAATTCTTGCATTTCTTCCACTAGACCGGGCTTGTCCTTGCGGATGTTGTGAAGTTCGTTGATGCTTTCGATGATTGCCTGGTTCTTAGGCATGTCAGAGCGAACACCACCAGGGGAAAGAAGCTTCAGCCAGCACTTCCAAAGCTCACCGGTGTTCGAAGCGACGTAAGTCCACATGGAACCGAAAGCCGGCAAGGGGATGTTGTGGGAAAGGGCGTGGTCGTCTTGTGGGAAAGGGCAACGTGAATGACCTGGAATTTCGTGTTCTGAGGTTCTTCTCTTTGAAGTTGCTGAATTGCATGGCTGGAATGAAGACCAACGATCGCCTGCAGGGGAAACTTCCCGTCCTGGATGGCTTTGCGCAGAAAGTTCTTGATCTTGGCCTGGCCCTCGACTGGCAGGCTCGTGAAGTCCATCTTGGGCCTTTCCTTTTCTACAAGCCCAGCCGAAATCCACAAAGCCTGAAATTCTTTCAAGGCTCTCTCGTCAACGAAAGGAGGGGATTCCAAAAGGGAATTGTCAGCGTCTTCCAGCCCAAGCTTTCCGGGATTGACAACTTCGCGCGGATCTCGGATCCAACCCACCCACTGGATCTTCCTGTTTGGATCCTGGGACTTTTTAAAATTCTCGGCGAGTTGCTTGACACGCTCTAGGTCGAGCAAACGATCAGTCACTGCCCTGTGGGGTTGGGTAGCGATGGCGTCGGGAATGGCCTGCACGTTCTTGTAAGTCATGCTGGCAAGTGCTTTGGCTGCTTCCTTCATCTTCTCTCTGGTGTCTGCACAGAACAACCAACCAAAAATATGGCATATTTTTCAACAAAAGAACAAAAGAAAAGGGGGCTGACCCTTGATGTACGCATTCTTCTCAGCTTTCTGCCTGTCAGCCTCTGAGACATTCTTGCCCGTGCCCTTTTCCCCCTTCATCCTGCGCTTCTTCTCGGGTGGTTCGGACCTTCCGGCGAAGCCTCCGGTTTGCGCTTTCCAGTTGGATCAGGTGTGGAGGCTGAAG
This sequence comes from Paulinella micropora, assembly GCA_019918135.1. Classification (NCBI taxonomy): domain Eukaryota; phylum Cercozoa; class Imbricatea; order Euglyphida; family Paulinellidae; genus Paulinella; species Paulinella micropora. The sequence continues at coordinate 79,747 of WBZZ01002772.1, forward strand.
AAAAAGACGCTTCTGGGGTGGGGCAGAAGACGACGAGGATGAAGACGGTGTCGCGGAAGTGGCAGAGGAGCTCACAAGAAAAATATTGCATATTTTTGTTTGAAGACCTTATCATCCATCTCTTTTTGAAATTGCTTGTAGTTGTTCACAGCCCCTACACCCGAGAGCAAAAACAAAAAATCATAGTGACACGAAGCCAAAAAAACAGTTCGGGCAAGCATGGCAGCCATGAACTCACAGCCCATAATTGAAACTTGTTCAAATTCGAGCAACAACTAGAACAACAGACACAAAGCAACAACAAACAACTAGAACAAAGGAGAGAGAGCTTGCTGACTTGTAGGAGCTGCCACGTTTGGGCCTTTGGAGAACATGTCGTACAACTTCTCTTCCCAGGTCACATCCGCAGGCCAGCCCACGTAGTAAGCTGTCGTCAGGCAGAGTTCATCGAGCAAGGCAAACGTCTTGAATTCTCCAGCTTCATCTTGGCTTGTGTCGTTGACCCACACCTGGACGTGCCAAAGTCGAGGGTTGTACTGGTAACTAGTAGCACCTTTTGGCTTCAACACAAACTTCCACACAACACCGAGATCGAAAGAGCTCTCGATTTGACCCGTGTCGTCACCCCCATGCTCTCCTCCAAACTCCAGCTTAGAGACAATGAGCTTCATTTCAGGTGTGATCCACCATTTGTAGGTGATGTAAGACTTGTCGACAGAGGGACCACCCATGATGTAGTGTTCGGAAAGCGATTTTGAGAGCGCAACAATCTAGACACCGAACAAAAGTGCTCAAGTTGACCGAAGAAAAAAAAAGAAGTTAGGCCTGAAAACATGTGTTTTTTTTTCATTTTGATAGGGACGGAAAGTCACGCTCATATGGTGAAATGCAATCAAAAATGGCAAACGGACCCAGTCCGGCCACTCGTTCCCAAAAACTGACGTCCGAAACCAGTTTTTGTGCCTTGGTGGCACCGAGTGTGGGCTCAAACCGGCTCACTTTGGAAAATATGCCATATTTGTTTTCTGAGACATCCTTTGAAAGTGATTTTTTACCTTTTTTTCCAGAAGGATTTGTTTGAAAAAGTTCCGGCGTCGGAATATGCCATATTTGTGTTTTCCGACAACCCTTGTAAAACCATTCTCGCCACTTCTATTTTTTTTTTGTGACAATATTAGGTTCTTAGGCGAGGCTACCTGTCTGCGCTGAGAAGCCCTTTCGTTGCAGTGGCAAAATCGATTCAGGGCACTCCTTTTGTTCCTGATTGCAACACGTTTGCAGAAGAAGACCTGAAAATCAAGAAAGCTGTCTCCAGTAAGTTGCCTGTAGCACGTTCAATGCATTTTTTTTTTCTCTTGTGGTCACTCGTGGTCAGGCGATTTCTTGGGTTTTGGCTTCGAAGCTTGGGTGAAAATGTTCGCGCCTGACAGACTTTACAGATTTTGGCACAAGTTAGCGCATGTCAGGCATCAGAACGGTCAGTTCCGCAAAATTGAAGAACATGACGCCCAAGTTCTTTTGTCGGAGGGCAGACAAGCGTTTTCGTGCTTCCTTCTTTTCGTCATGCTTCAACAGGGTCAGCGTTTTCTCCAGTGGGAGCTTGACTTGTGCCTTGAACTCAAGCATCGAGGACTAAGCAGGGAAGGACTCGATGTTTTGTCCTCGTTTGGAAGAGTGATTCCGATCAGGAGCTTTGACCGCCGCCGCAAAATTGGCCTTCAGGAAATCAAAACATCTCTAAGGTTCTTTGCTTCCCCCTCCTTTACGCATGGATGAGCATGAACTGTTTTCAAAAATATGCCATAGTTTTTGTCTTTTCAAAAATGTTTCCCTTGGTTGTACTTCCCAACAAGTGTAGTTTCGAAAAATATGACATACTTTTCTTATCTGAAATGTTTTCTGAAACCCGCAAGTACAATTCCTTTCATTACTTGTACTTTAACTTTTGCAAATCCTCGATGTAAACAATCACAAAAATCTCGGTTCTCTGCGGATGGACTGGTTTTTTCTGCTCTTCTTCGTCTTTTGGCCATCAAATTTGCAAAAGACGAGGAAGAGAAATCACCACTGTCTACGGTCGCAACTAGTTCTTGCTCTTCTGACTTTTGGGACAAGGCCAGAAGAGCAAAAACTCAAACTCTTGCTGGTCGTCTTCGGACTGTTGTCTGTCCAATTACTGGCTGGCTAGAAAGCAATGCCAGGTGGAGTTTACTTCTGGAGCACAATGTTACAATCTTCACCTTGCATTGTTGACCCTTGAAGCTTCGTCACTGATGGGTTGTGGCAAGAAATTACAAATTTCTTCCTTGGTAAAATTTCTTGCTCCGATTCTTTATCTGACCCCTACGGTCGTTACTGGGTGCGCAGTGCCAAAAAAAACAAATAGCTGTTTTTTTCTGCGTTGCTCCATCCCTGGCGAAACTTGTTTCTCATTTAGCGGAGGGTACTGGCAAGAAATTACACATTTCTTCCGCTGTAAAATTTCTTGCCAATGCTCTTTTTCTGACCCTTGAAGATTCGTTACTTGTTTTTTCCATGGTGCCCTGTCCAGAGGGACCAGGCAGAGTGGAAGAACCACTCAAACTGTTTGCAAGTTTTATTTTTTTAAATTTTTTTCATGTTTTTTATGTCTTTTTGTTGTTGTTGTTGTTGTTGTTGTTGTTGTTGTCAGTGTGGAGGAGAAACGAGCCAACGACCTGAAGTCTACTTGGTTCGACAACTTCGCAACCAGCTTGAAGTTTCGGAACGTCGGAGTGCCAAACGTTGGGAGTGGCCCCAACAACGGCTTCTGGACTGTCTTCGGAATTCTGAAATCTCAGCGCCAGAACCCTCCCAGCATGGTGCTTCGCGCGGGCCAGGTCGATGCTTTTCCAGAGGATTTGTTTGATGACGCGGTCGTTGCCTTGACCCGAGCTAACATGAGAGAGCTTCAAACCAACAACAGAGATTTCAAGCGATTTTTTGATGATTCTGTCTCCAAACAGTGCACCAGGATTCCGCTTTGTTTGCCCCCGGAGTTGTCAGTCGACACCCGGCCCGGCAATGAACCGGTTGTTTTCAAAGGTCTGCGAATGGAGGACCAGAACATTGCGTCGAACGACGCCCTCATCAGACTTCTCGAGAAACTTGATTTACAGCATCGCCGTTCGGAAGTTTGGCGTTTCCAGCTTTTTACTGTAGATTCTAACATTTACAAGCGGATTTACAAGGTAGTAATTCTGTGCATGCATTCGAAAAATATAGCATATTTTTTTAATTGATGTCACAGGCCTTGTACGATCGAAGCCGGGGTTTGTCGCACTTGAAGTCCTGGATGTGTGTCTTCTTGGGCCATTGGCATGTTCACAAGTTTCTTTGTGTCTTGATTTGGCGTGAGTTTAAGCGCCAGGTTTTTGGGCCCCTTTGGCATGAGCTGTTTCCTTCCAAAAAGTTCAGGATCAAACCTAGACTCAAGACGATTTCGGCGATCATGGCCTACGTTCGTCTTGCTTACCCCTTCGTTCAAGCAGACCTTCTCGACAATTTCCAGTTCAATCAAAAACTCACCCCTGCACAGAGGGCTAACCTTGGAGGTTTGCTGGTTTTGTTTGAGTGGTTCATGTCAGTGGTCAGCCAGCCATGTTTGTGAGGTTTGAAAATATGTTATATTTTTCTTCTTTGTGTTTCAGGCCCAAGATCTCGGCTGCGTGATCAGGGAGAACATGCCTGACCAGATTTTCGCTTACTTGCATCGCGCCCTCCATGTTCTTCTCCACTTCAGAGCTAACGAGTACTCGCACGTTTTGTGCCTGCACCTTCTGACCCTCAACTACTGGAGGCGCCACCAGCATCCGGCGTGGAGGGCTTTTTGTCACGACCCTCGGATCTTTTCTGAAGAGCGTTGCGAAGCAAACCTCAGCACTGTAGCGAGGCACTCTCTTACAGACCCCATGCGATTCGACGTCCAGCACGTCGAGCAGACCCTGTTGCTGGTAACTCACAGTCGAGGCAATGCGGCGCCTCCTTCTGAGTCCCAAAGCCAAAAGATCGACCCTCGCGGTGAGGAAGTCAAGATTGCTTACAACTTCTTGTCTGATCTGATCGAGGACATTGTTCATGACCGTGCGAGAATGTACCCAGCCAGGGCAGCCCTTGACTGGGATTCGAAAGAAGACATGAAACAAAGGCTTGTTGCCTTCGATCTCAAGGTCGAGGTCATGAATGATTTGTTGCCGAAGTTTGCCCAAAACGTGGATCGGTGTCGACGACTGACTGTTTTGGACTGGCTGGTGACTGTTCGTGCCGCCATTGAAGACGGACTCGTTGACGATCCAGACGAAAGCGTTGATTTGGCCCGTGCGGAGTCAGGTGTGATTAGTCTCAGTAGTGCATCGTCCTCCATGTCTTCTGGGGAACAACCGCCGGATGGCAAGGCACGTTCATCCCAGCACCGCATTTTGCCTCGCCCTCGCCGAAGACGCCGCCGAGGTGAGGCACCTGCTTCTGACGGCGAGGACACTGACGGAATCGACATCGATGCAAAGCAGGTTGAATTTGCGAAGGCTCGTGTCAAGGCGTTCGTGAACCCGGGCACCAAGAAGGGCAAGAAGAAAAAGGCTACCGCTGACGACGAAGTTGAGGACAACGACGAGGTGGTGGAGGAAAACGACCCAGGCAAAGTCGACCAAGATCTTGCAAAAAAGGGGCACGTTGGCGGAAGTGACAAGGGCGCGACCAAGGCTACCTAGAAGAAGCCCCCGACTGAATGTCCTCAGAGAACCGAAGCTGCCATGTGGACGCCCGGGCGCCACCCGGGCGCACGTGCAGCTCTGCGCTCAGGAGGCCTCAAAGACTGCTGCACTGACTCGGAGGCGACAGTAGATGCTGATTCTGTAAATTGGGACACATCACTGTCAGAACTGTCGGAAGTGTCTCCAGCTTCGCTCTGCGCCAAGTAACTCGCATGTCGCCTCCAAAGATCCGATTACCTCTGAACCCGAACCCATGCAGGCAACAAGAACATTGCTCAGAGGTGGCAGAATGGTTGACAAAATCTGCTTCGACAGCTCCGTCTGCTTCTCGAAGACGTTCACGCGTGCTCCGTCGGAGGAATGGCGCTGTTTCTTGACCGGTACCTCGACGACGAAGAGGTTGTGACGGTTGATGGGGTTCGGGTCGAGGTTGAGGGTGAAGGAGGCTTGCTTCGGGTTGAAGGCCACCAACATCATCTCAACAGCCTTGATCCACTTCTGGATATCTCCTACGTAGTTGTGATTCTTTTACCAGTACACCGTTTCAATCGTCTGGTACCCAGTCACTGAAAGAGCCTCCACCAGCATGTTGTACTGTGAAAGGTGGCATTGGAAGACAACAGCCCTCTTCTCAGAGTTGCCAACGACACTGAATGCGTTGAGCAAGGTCTTCACCTTCTCCTCGTTGATCTCCTCCTGATCATGCACTAATTCCGAAATGTTGTACGGCAAATCCGCGTACAGGCAGTCTGCAAACACAGCCAAAAAAACCAGCAAAAACGTGAAAAGCCAGGACTGGCAAGAACTGAATGTGACACTTTTATGCATAAAAGTCATGACTGCGGAAAAGGCTTGGTGACCAAATTCAGAGTTAGATGGAAGCAGACTTGCCATCTTGAACATGTCGCCCATCATGATCCTTGCGTTGCAAATTTCCAACTCCGTTTCAGCCTGCACAGACAAAACCAAACATGACACGTTTATGCATAAAAGTACAAGGTGACGACTAGACCTGAAGGGCTTCTGGGTCGACATCTTTTCCCGTCTTCAAACGTACTTTCGCCGCTTCGAACCAGACGAGCACTTGCTTCCTGAGCGCTTCAGGAATCTTGCGGGCCTTGACGGCCGACTTGTACAGGAAATCGACAGTTGCCATCATGGTCCTGCGCGCAGTTTCAGTGTTCAATTGCGGATCCAAGATGCACAGTTCCTCCCAAGTCTCATTGATGAGAACTCCCTCGAGTTGAAACATGTTCATGGACTGGGCCAGGGCAACAATGTCCTCCTTCAACTTGTGGTAGCAGCAGTACTTCTTCTGATTGATGAAAAACTCCTTCATGATGCTGTTGACTTGCTTCAACTTGCACTCAGAGAGCTTTTTCACAAGAGCTTGCATTTCCTGCAACAGGCCAGGCTTGTCCTTTCGAATCCAGTGCAGTTCGTTGATGCTGTCGATGATGGCCTTGTCCATGTCTTCGCGAATTCCATGGCGGGAAAGAAGCTGCTTCCACACCTTCCAGAGATCGCCTGTGTGAGACGACACGTACGTCCACATCGAATTGAAGGTAGCTTGATTGATCTTGCGGGAAAGAGCAAACTCCTGCTTCCAAGTACCCAAAAACTTTTGAATCGACTTGGGAGATTGATCCTTGAGGCGCAAAATCGCAAGGTGGCCTTGGTTGTGGGCGGCGATGGCGTTCTCCCCAAACGTGTTCTTGCGTTGCGTCTGCGCCACGCGATTCTCGTAGGCACCCAACAGACTCACTGCACGCCGGCCTTTCTCGTTCCATCTCACGAATCGAAGCTTCGACATCTTGATGACTTGCCACAATGGCTGCGTGGGGTGGATTCGATGCAAGCGCTGAATTGCGTTGGAGGTGTAAAGGCCCACGAACGCCTCCATGGGCAGCTTGCCTTCCTTCATCTTGTCCCTCAGAAACGTTTGCAGCTGCGTACGTTTGTCCAACGGAATGTTGTTCCAGTCCAGTTTGCCGCCCTTGCCGTCGATGAGGCCCGCAGCTTTCCACTTTTTCGTCCATTCATTGACAGTGTCTCGGTCGCAGAAAGCAGGAGGCTCCATCAAGTCGTTGTCCTCGTCGTCGTCCAAGCCAAAATCTTTTTCCCAAGGTAACCTTGTCCTTGGTGTCCTGCAGCCGACCCACCCACTCGATCTTGTCGTTGGGTTTTCCGCTCGTGTAGAAATTGTTCATGAGTTCGCCAACATGGTTTTCGTCCAGCGAACGGTCGATGACTCCTTTGTACGGAGCACCCGCAATCTCGTCTGGCAGAACTTCAACGTTGTCGTACGAGAGCGAAGAGATGTCTTAGGTTGCTGCCTGGACCAAGGTCCTTGTTTCTGAACAACACATGACACTTTTACATAAAAGTCACAAGTACAGACAGGCTCAAATGAGGTTTTACCTTCTTGGTACTTGGCTTCTTCTTGCGCTTGCTTGTCTTTTTCGGTCACGTTTTTGCCGAACTTCGCCTTGCCTTTCATTTCCTTTGCTTTCTTAACTGCAGGAGAAAGTTTGCTAGTGTCAGGAGTCAAGCTGAGGTCTTCACCACTTTTCTCCTTCCTCTTCCTGCTTCCACTGGAAGGGGTTGACACAGAGCTTCCTGATGGGCTTGATTTCCTTGAAGCAGAAACAGGAGCCTTCTGAACAGGAAGTCTCACTGGTGTGGACTTGGGCAGAATTTTGTTTTTCTGAACCGAACCTGAGGCCAGAGACTGCTCTTTACCGTCGTCATCTCCAGGTTCATTCTCCTGGGTCTCCATTTGACTGAACGAAGGACGCGTTTTCTTTTTTTTCTTTTGCGCTGACAGTGTGCGAGACAGCGCGGTTGTTTCATCTTCATCCTCGTCGTCTTTTTCTTGTCCCTCGGGTTCATTTTTGTCTGATTCTTTTTCTTTTTCCTTCTCCACTTCAGCCTTGCCCTTGTCTTTTCCATCCTTGTCAGCAAGTGTTGCTTCAGCTGCAAACGCTGACTCTTCGGATTGAGTGTTAGCCAAAGGGCTTGGTGGAATTATTTCTTCGTCTGGAGTTGCCTGCAAAAAAAAAAAAAAAAAAAAAAAAAAAAAAAAAAAATTCAGGTGGCACCAGCGAGGCGCACTGGAACCGGTCAATCCATTTATGCATAAAAGTGATGAGTGAAATTCGGCTCAGGCGTAAAAAGTGGACCAATTGGAAAACGAAAAAAAACGTGAAAAAGGCAGCCGAGCCGATCCGAACATGGAACTTTTATGCATAAAAGTGCCAGCTGCAAATGATCCAGACCTCATTCTCAGTGGGAGCCACTCTGGCAGCCTCCTCAGCCTGGGCTCTCAGCAACTCTTTAAGCCTCTTGTTGAGCTTGCCTACACTTGCCACATGTAATTCATAATCGAAAAAATCACCGTAAACAACGTAGGAAAGGAGGGCAGGGGACGAATTCAAACTCAGCCACACACACAAAGACATCAAACATTGAAACAAACAAACAGAAAGCACACACAGAAGGGAACAACGAGAGGGAGAGAACTAGAGAACGAAAGGGAAATGGTTTTTGACTTGTAGGTGTACTGGTGGTCACGCCCTCTTCAAAGATGCGACGCAGCGAAGGTTCCCAGGTCACTTGCTGTGGCAATTCTTGTCTATTGCCCGAATGCAAACACCATCGCTCCTCCAAATGAAAGATGATGGTTTGCTTCTTCTCTTCGTTGAAAGCAGAAACGAGCCACACTCGACCTGTTGGACCTTTAGAGGAACCAAACTTGTTGACCACTCCAGAAAAGTAGGCCAAATGTTTGTCTCACACTCTGGCAAAACAGCAGGTAGGACAATCAGCTCACAGTCTTGGTCGATCCACCAGTACCGAGCGTCCTTTCCTGACTCAACTTTTTTGGTGGTCATTGTCGCAAAGCAGTTTTGGGCTGTTGAGAAAAACAGAGGGTGGTTGAGAAAAGGCCGAAAGGGACTTTTTGCTCTCAAAAAAAAAAAAAAAAAAAAATGTCCAGAGCCAAAAACAGTGTTTTTTTTGGCTAAATCATAATCGTGGGCCGCGGGATTCCAAATTTGAAATACGGTTCGGATTGGCCCAAAGAGGCATTTCCGGACTAAGAACTTGAAAAAGGAGTAGCCCAAAACAGTTTTGAGGCACTGGTGGCACTGGGTGTCCCTTTTGGACCCGCCCGGACTAGCGTTTATGCATAAAAGTCTCACATTCAACTCAGCCCAAACCGGTTTTTCTTTTTTTTTCTTTGATTTTTTTTTTTAAAATCAGAGCTGAAAAGGGAATTTGGGACTTTTATGCATAAAATTCTCATGCTCACACTTGACTTAGACAGCTTTTCATGACATTTGAAAATGCATGTTTTTCAGATCCTTAAGCGCGATTACCTTTCCACACTGAGATCTCATTTCAAAACCCTCGCACAACAGCTTGAGGGCCAGCCACATCGACCTCCACACGACGAGATCGTCCAAGGCGACCTAAAACTGCGCAAAAGTTCTACAAGTACAGTACCCAAACCTTTGTGGAGCAATCTTGAAATGGAAAACATGGTTTGGACAGGCGACTTTCTGGGGTTTGGATTCGAGGCCTGGCTGAAAACGTTTGCTCCAGACCGACTTCATCGCTACTGGAAAAAGATGGCGTCAATCCCAGACGGCAAAGGGGGTACTCGGAAGTTGGAGGAAACACAGGCAAGGCATCTGATCGCAGAACGGAAACACTTGTTTGCTTCGTTCTTTGTTTTCACGGTGTTTCAACAAGGACGACGTTTTACGCAATGGGAGGTGGATCTGTGTCTCGAACTAAAACATCGTGGTCTCAGCAGAGAAGGGATAGATGTTCTCTCTTCTGCAGGAAGAATTCTTCCTTTGCGAAGCTTCGATATGCACAGAAGCAAACGACTTGAAACTGTGATGGAAAGAATCAGAAGGCGTGAACTCACACACAAAAACCATTCTACACTTTGTTAAACACATTTTTGTCACACATCTAAATTGTTGCCTTCACAGTCTTTGCTTCAAGATCAGTTCCTGAGGGGTTTTCCAGAAGTCACCAGACACCAACTGTGTTTTAAACTGTTAACGAAATGTTTTCAGTGGAAGGGTAGACAATTTCACACAAAACCGAACGAGCCTGAAAAAAGTTTGCAGAGCAAAACCGGACATGGGACTTTTGTGCATGAAAGCTCAAAGTGTAAAAAGGCCATTTTGGAACAGTTCAATTTTAAAACGTCTGCAGTTCAAAAAAGATTCAGGTGGCACCAAACAGGCACTGGAACCAGTCAATCCATTTATGCATAAAAGTGGTGAGTGAAATTCGGCTCGGGCGTAAAAAGTGGACCCCAATTGGAAAATCCAAAAAAACGTGAAAAATGCAGCCGAGCCGATCCGAACATGGAGCTTTTATGCATAAAAGTGCCAACTACAGATGAACCAGACCTGTCTGAACCGAACAGTTTGGTTGTCGTGAATCTGGTGTGTTTGATTTCTTTCAAAAGTGGCGTGAAACATGTTGAAACCACTCATGATGTGCATAGATTCTAGTTCAGAAACAGTAAAGACAGATGTCAGGGTGATTTCAGTAGAGCATGCAAACGTCTTGAGAGGTGACAAGAAAGAATTTTAAAGCATGCATTGTTTTTTCGATGCGTCCTTTTTTAAAACTCTCCTCAGCACTAAAACACAAACATCTGAGTAAACCAGCATCACTGCAACTGTAAACATGCTGCTGTGCTAGGCAAAACGAAGCCCGTACTGACGTGATCTGGTCTACTTGGTTCGACAACTTTGCAACGAGTCTGAAGTTTCGCAATGTCGGTGTTCCCAATTTGGGAGCGGGCCCGTACAACAACGGACTTTGGACGGTTGTGGGTGTAATTTAGTCGCAGCGGTTGCAGCCTCCCAGCTTAATGTGGAATGACTGCAAGAGAAACGCAATTCCAGATGATCTTTTTCAGCAGGCTTTGACGGAGCTTACACGAAGTAGGATGCACGAGTTGCAAACCAGGAATCCTGACTTTTTGCAATTTTTTCAACACTCTGCTTCCAAGGAATCAAACAGAATTCCACTCAGGTTGCATTTAAGTCTTTCCACGGACAACGACCCTGCGAACAAGGTGACTGTTTTCTTCGGTGTGCGGTTAGAGGACCGAAACATCGCATCCAATGATGCGTTGATGATTCGTTTGTTGAAAAAACTTGCAGCGGATCAAAGACAGGAAGAAGAGCCCCGTTACAAGCTCTACACGGTCGATTCCAACATTTACAAAAGAATTCTCAAAGTGTGTTTTTTCAAGTTGTGACGAAGTTATGCAAGAACAGCTTTTGTGTGTGTGCGGATTTTGCAGGCAATGTTTGACTTGAGCGGAGGCTTTACCTACCTGAAGTTCTGGATGTGTGTGTTTCTCGGGCACTGGCATGTGCACAAGTTCTTGTGCATTTTGATTTGGCGTGAGTTCAAGCGCCAAGTGTTCGGCCCGTTTTGGCATGCACTGTTTCCTGACAAAAATTCCGCATCAAGCCCCGGCTGAAGACAATCACTGCAATCATGGCTTACCTGCGACTAGCTTACCTTCACGTGAGAAGGGACATTCAGGACAGCTCTGACAACGCGGCCCTTCCTGAAAAAGCTAGAACAGCACTCCGAAGTCTTTTGACGTTGTTTGAGTGGTTCATGCCCGTGGTAAGTCTTTGGCTCAGCTCCACTGTTGACAAATGCAGTTTTGTTGTTGTTGTTGTTGTTGTTGTGCAGGCACAGGACCTGGGTTGCGTCATTCGTGAAAACATGCCCAAACAAATTTGGGTGTACTTGCACAGAGCTTTGCATGTGTTGTTGCACTTCAAATCCAACGAGTACACACATGTCCTGACGTTGCACCTGCTTCTGTTGAACTACTGGCGAAGTGTGAAACACCCAGCTTGGCGAGCGTTTCAGCATGACCCCAGGATGCTCTCTGAAGAAAAATGTGAAGCGAATCTCAGCAGCGTTGCGATGCATTCTTTGAGAGACTCCATACGGTTTGATCTTCAACATGTACAGAAAACGCTGTTGTTGCTGACTCACAGTCGTGAAAACCTGGACGAAAGCTTTCGTAACCAGGACGGACAGAAGATTGAGCCTCCGGGTCCAGAGGTTGAGGCGGCGTACAATTTTTTACTGGAGCTTGTAGCAAGCATTAAAGGTGGAACAGCGAGAATGTACACTCTTGGAGCAGCTGAAGACTGGGATTCCAAGGATGACATGAAGAACATTCTTGTTCCATTCGAGATCAAGTTGCAAGTCAAGAATGATGTTCTTCCTCAGTTCGACAGAAACGTCCAGCGCTGCAAGCGCCTTTCGGTTTTGAACTGGCTTGTCACTGTTCGCGCAGCAATTGAGGAAGGAGTCGTGGATGATCCGCTCCAAGATTACCCAGGAAGCAGACTCGCAAGGGAACAGGGAGCTACAGGCATCGCAAGGCGAGCAGGAATTGTCACAGGCAAGTTTGCAGAGAAGAGATTCAGCAATGTCTGCGGCAGATGCAAAGGCAGGGGACGGCTCTGTAGAAAGGTCACTGGCGAGGAGTCCCAGAATGTTACCGCTGCCAAGGTGCAGGCGTCGAGGGGAAGCAGAGCTGGACGCAACTGAAAATGGAGATGAAACAGACGAAATGGCGCACAGCGATTCCCAGTGTACCTCAGACAGTGACGATGACAAGTCTTCAGATGACTGGGAGGGCTCTGCCGCCGACGCTAGTCGGAAGCAGTTGCTAGCCAGCAATCACTTCGTCAGCCCTTGCGCAGCTCTGCACGCGCAGTCAGGGCAAGAACCTGGATGGCACGCTTCGTTGGGGATTTTGACACTGACTCGACTCCGTCAACAGCTTCCCGCCAGAGGTAAAAGATTCGGCACGGCACGACCGGTAGGAATTTTTGCATTCAAAGTTTTTTTAGTGAGAAAGTTGCATTTACGAAGGACCTAGGTTGAGATTAACATTCAGGCTGAACCTTGTGTGGCAGTTCTAGGCAATGCCAATGTAGCACATTTATGCATATTTGGATCAAGTGTTGTTTCCATTGACATCAGTTCTAATTTAGGCCAGCGTTAATGTGACTTTTCTCACGCAAGCTACTGTTTCAGTGTCTGGAAATGGTCAGTGCAGCAGAATTTAATTCACTAAGTCACTTCAAGGAATGCAGAAAGCATTTATGCATAAAAGTCACAAATTTAGTTGACATCGGTTGGATTTTTTCGGAGAAAACTTTTTTACTTTTTTTTTGGCAACAGCTTTCCTACACTTACAGTTTTTATGCAAAAAGTGTTTGCAGACAGCATGCATGCTTTTCTAGGGAATACATAGGTAATCTATTTATTACATTTTTAGTGGTACTTCTGCGTGACCAAGTAGTAAGGGAACCCTTAAGTTGTGGAAATCAAAACTAGAAATATAGTAACAGATCTTTTACTAGTTTTACACGACAGTAGTGCTAGTAGTGGTTTAATATTTGAACTTCACCGATCGCGAGTGGCAGAGAAAATTACGTGAAAATTGCAGTTGTACAAAATTTTGCTTGGCCGGATCACGCAGAATTTCTTTCCTCTTCCGTGTTTTTATGCATGGGCCGAGGGGAACCACAAAAAAGAAAAAAAGTTCACTTAAAGTCAAAGTACCAAACTTAACAGAGCAAGAAAAAGAGTACCTGTGAGGAGACAGACGCTTGAATGAGAGCTTTGTGAAAAGCAAGAAAATGAAGCAGACACAAAGGAACAAACCCTTTGGCACAAACATGTTTGTGACAAATAGAGACTCACAAAAAGCCGATGTGAACAGTATGTGAGTCACAAACTAATCACTGAGAATTTGTGGTCAATAGTGAAAAGGCAGCTCAACAAAGAAAAACACAAAAAAACCAAAGATGTAGATGTAGAAAAGGTCACTAAGTAGAAGTCCTAAAAAAAAGGTCCGTAACCGTCCGTTGAAATATGAAAAATGACTGTGTCTATGGTCAAGTTCACGGAAAAACAAAAAATGCGCTTAGTTTTCTTTGCCCCCGAGCAGACAAAAAGTGCGAGCACAGTATAAAAAAGTGGTCTCCTTTCGTTGGGAATTCAGATAATGCGCCTCGTCATTAAGGAGCAACCAAAAGCGTTTGTATTCGTCAATGAGCCCTTTCGGGTATTCATAGTCAGTATAGTCCTTCTCAGTACTCTTCTCTTCTCAATATTTTTCTGGATGAAAATTAAAATTTCGTGTTTAGATAACAGCAGAACTACTCGAAGGGAAGAAGTCTGCACCTGTGGTACAACAATATCATCATTGAAGTACAAAAATATATTTCCTTAGCGAGAATTCTGCACAAGGGTCAATATTTACATACTGTGAATGGAAGAATGTCAGATTTAAGGGACCAACAACTCATGACTCACTGTCAGGTTCCACTTCCTCAGTACTTTCCTCCAGGGCTTCAATGCGACTTGTTCTGGCACAGTGATGAATCTAAGGTTTTGCACTTCCATGTCTAATTTACTTGAATTGTTGCCTTACATGGGCTCGTGAATAGTATAGTAGTAGTCGTAGTAGTAGTAGTAGTAGTAGTAGTAAATAAGTAAGTAAGTAAGTAAGTGAGTAAGTAAGTGAGTAAGTGAGTAAGTAAGTAAGTAAGTAAGTAAGTAAGTAAGAAGTAAGTAAGTAAGTAAGTAAAAGCAAGTAAAAGTAAGTAAAAGTAAGTAAAAGTAAGTAAAAGTAAGTAAAAGTAAGTAAAAGTAAGTAAGTAAGTAAGTAAGTAAGTAAGTAGGTAAGTAGGTAAGTAGGTAAGTGAGTAAGTGAGTAAGTAAGTAAGTAAGTAAGTAAGTAAGTAAGTAACGTAGGTAAGTAGATAAGTAGGTAAGTAGGTAAATAGGTAAGTAGGTAAGGAGGTAGGTAGTTAGGTAGGTAGGTAGTAGGAGTAGTAGGAGTAGGAGTAGTAGGTAATAGTGTGTAAGTAGTAGTAGTAGAAGTAGTAGTAGTAGTAGTAGTAGTAGTAGTAGTAGGAGTAGTAGTAGTAGTAGTAGTAGTAGTAGTAGTAGTAGTAGTAGTAGTAGGAGTGTAGTAGTAGGAGTAGTAGTAGTAGTAGGAGTAGTAGTAGTAGTAGTAGTAGTAGTAGTAGTAGTAGTAGTAGTAGTAG
>WBZZ01002773.1:0-90000 GCA_019918135.1 Paulinella micropora
CGTGCTCTACTTCCTCGTCTGAACTACTCTCCTCACTTTTTCCTCAATCATATCCTTAGCCAACTGTTTCTTAGTAATGTGGTCCATCTTTTCGTCATTAGTAATTTCTTTCACATTCTTAGCCTCTTCCTCAGCAAGTAGTTCCCTCGCCCTCTCAATCTTTCTCTGTTTAGCCTGGTTCTTCTTAGCCTCCCAACCCTTTTCAAGATTTTTCATAGCGACCTCTCTATTACCTCTTGGCATTTTATAACTTGTTTATATTATTATACAAAATAATATTATTTAGTTTTTATTAATAAACTAATTATATAGCGGTTCAATGAGCCAATACAAAAGTTTATTAGGATTGAATGAAATCACCACAGATAGTCTAAATATAGCCAACTTAGATTTAACGAACACTAATATTATTGGCTTAAACACTGATAGGGTGCCAGAAGATGCTGACCCCGTAAATCTTTATTTCACCGATGGCCGATTTGATGCGAGGTTATCTGCCAAATCAACAACGGACATTAAAGAAGGGAAACCGTTTATACTACACTGAGCAACGAGTAAGGGACAACGACGAGGTTAAAGCCTCAACTCAACATCGCTCTAATACATCCAACCCACACCAAACCAGTTTATACAATTTGGTAGACACTAACATATCCGCACCAACGGTCGGTCAATACTTAACATACAACGATGTTGATGGAAAATGGAGGAATACCACCCTGGGGTCAATAGACACACTCTCCGATGTAGTCATAACCGCACCAATAGCGATGAATAGTTATCTAACATATAATTCAATAAGTTGGGTCAATAAAACCTTTCCGATAAATGTTGATGAATTCGGCAATATTAATATGGGCGGTTATTTGAATATAACAGGAGTAAATTTACTAAATACGATATTGGTTTCTTCAATCATAACCACTGCGACATTTGATGATGCTTTTGACACACGGCTCGCGACTAAATCAACCACTAACTTAGCAGAAGGAACTAATCTATATTATACTGATGGCAGATTTGATGCTCGTCTCGCCACTAAATCAAACACTAACTTAGCAGAGGGAACGAACCTTTACTATACGACAGCCAGAGCCAATACAGATTTTGACACAAGGCTCGCAACCAAAAGCACCACAGATTTAAAAGAAGGGACTAACTTATATTACAGCACAGCAAGATTTGATAGTCAATTGGCAACTAAGAGCACCACCAACTTAGCTGAGGGAACCAATCTATATTACACCACCGCGAGAGCCAATACAGACTTTGACACACGGCTAGCTACTAAATCAACTACTAACTTAGCAGAAGGAACTAATCTATATTATACCACCGCTAGGGCTAATACGGATTTTGACACACGGCTAGCTACTAAATCAACCACTAACTTAGCAGAAGGAACTAATCTATATTATACTAATGCTAGGTTTGACACCCAATTAGCAACAAAGAGCACCACCAATTTAGCAGAGGGAACTAATCTATATTATACCACAGCCAGAGATAATTCAAATTTTGACACACGGCTCGCAACTAAATCAACTACTAACTTAGCTGAGGGAACAAACCTTTACTATACGACAGCCCAGAGCGAATACGGACTTTGATACGAGATTGGCTACCAAGAGCACCACCAACTTAGCAGAGGGAACCAATTTATATTACACTAATGCGAGATTTGACACACAATTAACAACAAAGAGCACCACCAACTTAGCAGAGGGAACCAGTTTATACTATACCACAGCAAGGGCGAATACGGACTTTGATACACGGATAGGAACTAAATCAACGACGAATCTAGCCGAGGGAACGAACCTTTACTATACGACAGCCAGAGCGAATACGGATTTTGACACGACTAGCTACTAAATCAACCACTAACTTAGCAGAGGGGACAAACCTTTACTATACCAATGCGAGGTTTGACACTCAATTAGCAACAAAGAGCACAACCAATTTAGCAGAGGGAACCAATCTATATTACACCACCGCGAGGGCTAATACAGACTTTGACACACGGCTAGGAACTAAATCAATAATGCTTTAAGTGATGTAATAATAACAACACCCGCAAACGGGCAATAATTATCATATAATGGAACGAACTGGGTGAATTCAACAGGGTCTCTGGCTTTTCTTGCTTTATCTGGTGGAACAATGACGGGCGATGTAAAACACGGGGCTTCTGCTTTTACTCTATACACAGCACCGCAGGCTATGACGACCAATACAACTCCTTCTCCATTTGTGGCTTCTGCTTCTAATGAATACAATCCAGCATATTATGCTTTTAATGCCGACCAGAACGATTACTGGACGACGGCTATTTATTACAACGACACGACAGGAGTATATAACAGAGTGACAGCAACTACGAATACTTGGGAAGGTGTTGGATACACAGGCGAATACATAAAAATTGATTTAGGAGCGATATACAAAATAAAAACATATTATGTGCGGTCTTCTTCTGCTAACTCGTGTTGGGTAGGGCGGGGCGCCGCACCCCCGGGCACCCCCGGACGGGCGCGTGGGGGGGGGGGGGGGGGGGGGCACGCCGGTGTCGCGGGCCCGGCGAGAGGAGCGCTGGTCGGCACGGTCGGCACCCCCGGCCGGGAGGGGGAAGCGGCGGCGGGCGGGGGCGGGGACGGGGAGCCCGGGGGGCCTGTACACCCCAAAACGGCGCGGGCCGCCCCGGGGGGCAGTGGTACCCGCATGGAGCTGAGCGAGCAGGCCTGGACGGAGCACTGCCCTGCCTCCCTCGCCGGAGACTCCGCCCGGCAGCTCGCTAGCTCCGCGCAACTGCAGGCGCTGCTGCGGCGCTACCGCGTGCCCGTGGGCGGAACGCAGCCGTTCAATAGCACCAGCTTCACGGGGGGCAAGTTCCTGCTACCGGATGACCCGCAGGTCTACTTGCAGGTGGTGGAGCTGCTGGCCTGCCTGCGGGGCACGCCCTGGGCGGTGCCGCTGGTCGAGCGTACGCTGGCAGACGTTGGTAAATTCTACTTGGACCTGGACTGGGCGCTGCCGGGCCACACGGCCTGCCCGGCCGAGATCCTGGCGCCCTGCGACAGCGCGGGGCCGGGCGCCCTCCACCGCGACTGCTTTGTCGCCGTGGCGCACCGGGCCGTCGGGTTCCTGGTCGCGGACCCGGCGCTGAGCACGGCCGTGCTGCTCAACTCCTGCGGCTACCGCCGGGTGCGCGGGTGCTACAAGGCGTCGTTCCGTCGTGTACCACTCGCTGTACCTGCCCAAGGCCGCGGCCAAGGCCCTGGCCTTCCTCGTCGCCAAGCTGTGCCACGTCCACTACGGCTGCGAGCGCGCCCAGGGCGAGCTGCTCACCAAGGTCGTCGACCAGTCGGTCTATGACAAGAACCGCCTCATCCGCTACCCGTACGCCGACAAGGGCGCCAGGCTAGTGTGTGCGACCTGCCGGGAGCTCGGCGGGGCCAAGCTGCAACTGTGCCTCAAGGGCTCCTGCCGCACCGTCCTGGCCGGCCGGCCCTGCGTGCCGGTGGGCCGCCTCGGCGCCGGCGGCGAGCTGACGACCCGCGGCCTGTCGTGGCGCGACTTCCTGCTGGACGCCAGCGTGCGGCAGCAACGGGCGGGCGCGCCGCCGCCGCCTCCGCCCCTCGGCCTGGCGCCGAGGCTGCAGGAGCTCGCACGGCTGCCCGGGCGGCCACCCTGGTCGTGGAGGACGAGCCCCCCGAGTGGCACCCCCCCACTCCGCCCGCGCCGCCCGCGTCCCCGCCCGCGCCGCCGTCGTCGGCCGCCCGTGGTCCGCAGCCGGCACAGGGGCCGGCGCGGGGGCCGGTGTACGTACCCTGGGACAGCGGGCTGCCCGGCCGCCTGCACTGCGAGCCGCGGGGCTGGGTGCCCACCCCGGGCGCCACGTACTGCTTCCGGGCGCTGCTGGAGCACCTGGTGGCGCCTTACCTCGGCGCTGCCGGCGGCGAACCGCTGCTCAACTGGGCGCAGCGCGCTCACGGCAGCCACGGGGACCGGGCGTCCGGGTGGGTGCGGGTCACGGCCTACAGCAACCTGACGGCGCCGACGCCCGCCCAGGCCGCCCGGTGCCCCTTCCAGTCGGCGGTGCGCGGCGCCGCGTACAAGCACCAGAGCAACTTTGTGTCGGCCGTCGTCAACGGGCGCAACCTCTTTTTTGTGTGCCACGACGACCAGTGTGAACCCCTGCGGCATGCCGGCCTGGGCGCTGGGCCGATTGGATTCGCTTGCCGGCCTGGGCGCTGGGCCGGCTGGGCGCCGCCCCCTGAGAATCAGCCCGTCCACGGACGCTGGGAGCCGGCCGGGCCGCCCCTGGCGCTTGCCCGGCCGGGCCGCGAGTGTGGGGGGGGGCGAGAACAGAGGGGGGAGCGAGGGAGGGGAGCGGCCAGCAGTGTCAGTAAAAACCCAAGCCAGTCGGTCACGCCAGTGAGGCCCGGCAGCCCGGCCCGGCAGCCCCGGCCTGCCTCCGGACGGGGTGCCCCGCCGGCCCCTCCCCTCCCCCCGCCGCTCTCTGGCCTCCCTTGGCCGCCCCTCCCCCCTCCCCCTCCCGGAGCCCCCCCCCCCCTCGCACACAACCCGCCTCGCTTCCTCCCGCGGATGGCGAGCCTGCCGTACAACTGCACCTCGTGCCACAAACCGCTAGGCTGCCTGGTACCCGCCTACCAAGCTCTTAAAGCCGAACATTATACCTCGGCCGAGGCACTGGACGCGCTGGGCCTACTGCTAGCGTGCTGCCGCCGCAAGCTACTAGGTGCCAAGGACTGGGGTCGAGAGGAGGTCGTGAGGCGCGCCCTCCAGCAAGCCGCCCGCCATGGAGATCACGTGGACTCCGCAAGCAGCGCAGTACGTGGAAGTTAGGCCCGTGCTGGGATCGCACGGCACTATCCGGGAGGGAGACCTGATTTACACCTGCGACGAAGAGTTGCGGTCCGACGACAGCGATGTGGTCCTGGGCTATGCCTGGAACAGCTACGACCTGTACGACAAGACAGTGCGGGCCACGCCGCCCCTGCACAAGACCTTGCTCGGCGTCACGGACGAGACCGCGAGCCCTTTGCAGGCAGAGAAAGTCATCCGCGTCCAGACGGCGGGCTTGGCTTTCTACCCCGTGGCCCAGACTGTGGCGCTCAGCAAGTTTCCGTACGGCAGCTACGTGCTGATCAAGGAAACGTACACACCCCCCCCGCAACCTCTCGGAACAACGCAGGCAGAGTGAGACTCCACAGTTCCCAGAGATGAAGGCCTGGGTGCCCCCCGCGAGAGCCGGACCGGGGCCGACGACGACGAGAAGCTCCGCGCGGAGGCCAGGGCCGGCGGCCGAAAGCCGGGCTCGCGCTGGGAGCTGCCCGCCGAGTCGTTTTACCGGCAGGACGGCAACGATTTCCAGCGCAAGTTCGCGGCCGCGCAATGCCCGGGAGCCCGCGGCCGCGGCAGGGAGCAGCGCTTTCTGCCGTGTGCACAGGCCTGGCTGCTAGCCGTGCTCGAGAAGAACGCAGGCGGGGAGGCTAAAGACGACGAGGAGTTGGTGAGCATGCTGCAGCGCCTGACGGACTGGTGGATCGACGTGCTCAAGGAAGACAGGCACCAGCTGGACGACGGGTGGGTCTGCCTGGGGCAGGTCCTGGGGTACTTCGATGACAAGCACGCCCTGGCCGTGAGGCTGACGCGGTCGACCAGGGGCCCCAGCCCCCTCCGCCAGACTAAGTAGCAGGGTTGGAAGCACCACCACCGGTCGCTAGACTAACCGGCGGGGCCCCCGACCAACCGCCTGCCGCGGCAGCCGGCTGTTTCTGCCTGAACCACCACTGCCGGCGTGGGCGACCGCGGGAAGCAGGTGGCACGAGCCGAGTTGGTCCGCAAGAGTGCAGTGCTGGTCGTCAGCTTTTATTAAACAACTTGGCTTCTACTCTACTAGGACTACACAGTCACGCAGAGCTAACGCCACTTCGGCATTGCCATCGCCGGTGTCCGGCCCGGCCTCGTACAGGCCGCCCGCCAGCCTCTGCCACGGTGGGGCTGTCGCAACGGCGGGGGTCTGTTGGTCGTAGCACAGATAGACCAGCAACAGGCCCGAGCGGCCCGCGACCTCCGGCACGCGCCCCTCCTGCAGGTCCACGAGCAACCGCTGAAGGCGCTCGAACCTGGCCGCCAGCGGCGGGTCGTACAGCACGCCGTCCACCTCGAACCAGTGCGGGTTGAAGCGGATGTACACGACCGGCAGAGTACGGAAGTTGGGGTTGGCAGCCAACGCAGTGTTGATCTGGAGCACGCGCCCCAGCTCGCACCGGTAGCGCCGGTGCGCAAACTCGTCGTTGCACAGCAACCGCAAACACCGGCGCTCGGGCGGCAGCGACTGGAACCCGAGCAGATGGAAGTCGGGGCGCGAGCTCACGGCTCCTGCAAACTGCGGTGTGATTTGGGCATCGCAGTGTTTGTAGAAGATGGCATTGGCAAAGTCGCGGTCAAACGCCCAGCCCTGGGCACTGAGAAACTCTGCCAACTGCTGCTCACTCTTGAAGCGCTTGGCGATGCCTTCTTCGGTGTGGCACCGCTGCACGTGATCATCCAGCGAGCGCTCCGTGGGCAGCGCGTCGTGCACTGGAGCAGGCCTTGTCCGGTCTGGAACTTGGCCGTGCTGAACGACGCAAAAGCACACACATGCTGCCATTTCTTGCTTTCTTCGTGCCTCCGCTCGTGTGCCTTGAGATGATGAGACCTACTGAAGCGGGCCTCACACTCTGGGCAGGCAAATGGCTTCTCACCAGTATGCGTGCGCAAATGTATCTTGAGATTGCCAGCCTGAGTAAAGCAGGCGTCGCACTCTGGGCAGGCAAACGGCTTCTCGCCAGAATGGATGCGCAAATGCGTCTTGAGACTGCCAGCTTCACTGAAGCGGGCGTCGCACTCTGGGCAGGCAAATGGCTTCTCGCCAGAATGTGTGCGCAGGTGTTTCTTGAGACTGCCAGATTCACTAAAGCGGGCGTCGCACTGGGCGCAGGCGAACGGTCTCTCCCCAGTGTGCGTACGCAGGTGTTTCTTCAGATTGCCAGCTTGACCAAAGCGGGCGTCGCACTCTGGGCACGCAAACGGCTTCTCCCCCCTGTGCGTGCGCAGGTGCGTCTGGAGATTGCTAGATGCACTGAAGCAGGCCCCGCACTCTGGGCAGACAAAAGGCTTCTCGCCACTGTGCGTACGCAGGTGTCTTTGGAGACTGCCCGCTTCACTAAAGCGGGCGTCACACTCTGGGCACTCAAAAGGCTTCCTGCCACTGTGCGTGCGCAGGTGTCTTTTGAGACTGTCAGCCCGAGTAAAGCGGGCCTCGCACTCGGGGCAGGCAAATGTCTTCACCTCGCCACGGTGTGTGCTAGCAGCAGTAGTCTGTTCTTCTTGTTTCTTTACGTGTCCTTCGCCCTTGCCCGATTTTGTCTTAGCTTCTTTAGCGAGGACACTTGTCAGGGTCAGGTCTGCTGGCGTTGCGTGCCGCGCGCACAGCGTCGGCCACTCCGACGCCTGGCAGACGACGGTCGCTAGCGTCGCCAGGTTTTCGTGTTGATAACAAGGCTCACAGGCCGGGCGGTCCGCCGATTCTTGGCCCCCGCGCCACTCCTTGAACACCAGCTGGCGGCCCTCGATAACTCGAAACGCAGCTCGAAAATGTTGCAGCATGCGGATCCCTGCTTTTTGCTCCACAAACGGTTCGGCAGTCTTGAAGCGCGCCAGCCAGAGCTGGACCGCGGGCGAGGGAGTCAGGCTGGCCGTCGGGCGGTGGCCATCGTGCCGCCGGCGTTTCGGGCTGTGGCCGCCGTCCACCTCTTCTGCCGGCCGGCGCCGCGCGTGGCGCTGGCACAGCCTGGCCGGCCGCTCGGCCTCGTCGCCGCCCGCGTCGGCCGCCCGCACGCGGCCGCGGCGCATGAAGCACCTCTCGCACGCCGGCTGCCAGCTCTCGGTCGGGCCCGCCAGGCGGCACACCAGCCCGCCGTCGCGCACGCACAAGCTCGCCGCGCCGACCGCTGCCACCGCGTCGCGGGAGCCGTACCGGCGCACGAAACTCCGCACGACCCGGCTGTCCATCCAAAACTGGTCGAAGTCCCTCTCACCGCCCTGCGCTGGAGCAGCAGGCTCGTGGGAGACAGAGGAATAGCCCGGGGGATGTGTCTTTCTGGCCCGGGGGGGGGGGCAGGAGCCGCCATCCCCCCGCCCGTCTCCCGCCCCGCGCGCGTGGACGGCTACCCCCCACCCCCCCAGGCCCTCCCCCGCCGGCGCGCCGTGCCCCGACCCGAGGGTGGGTGCCGGGGGGGGGGGGGGGTGCACGTGCCCGCGTCTCCCGCCCTCCTCTCCCGTGGGGGGAGGAGGGACGCGCGACCGACCGGCCTTCCCCCTCTCTTCTTTTTCCCGCCCCCGTTTCTATCAGGGCCGGGGCCCGGATGGCTGCCGTCGCTCGCGTCCGGGCCGGCGCTATACCAAACTCTCCGCCCTTGGGCTGTTCGGGGTTTAATTCCAGGAGCCAACGCGGGTCACAGATCAACCATGAGGAGGTCGTTGGGGTGGAGGGTCCTCCTCCTGTCCCTTCCCGTTCTGTGGGGAAGAGGACTAGAGCTAGCCAGGGTGCTCGGGTGCACGGAGAAGTTCACGGAACAGTTCTTCCACCGCTTCCCGCGTATCATGGAGGCGCGCTAGCCCCCTGTCACGAAGGGCGTCGTCCCACAACCACTCAGGTCCAGGCTGCCTAGTTTGGGCAGGAGGTGCAGGCCCGCCCGCAGTAGCCCCATGCCCGTCAGTTGCCTACACCGTGCGAGATCCAGGTGCTCTAGGTTTGTTAGCCCTGCTAGGTGTAACAACCCGGCGTCTTTCAACTCCGAGCAACCGGCGAGGCTTAGGCGCTCTAGCTTGGTCAGGGTTTGCAAGTGTGCTAGCCCGCCGTCAGTTATCCGTTGACAATCGGTGAGATCCAGGCAACGTAGCGCAATCGACCCCTCCAGGGATTCCAAACCAGCGTCTGTGATCTCGTAGCAACGGGCGAGGCTTAGCTCCTCCAGCCTCTGCTTCGGCACGTGCACCAACCCGGTTCCCGTCAGCAACGGACAGCCGGAGAGGTCTAGCTCCTGCAATAACTTCAACTGTTTCAGTCCTTGGAGTTCCGCGTCCGTCAGCTCCGGGCACTCAGCAAGGTTCAGTTGCCACAGCTGTCTCAGCGCCACCAGATGCTTCAGCTCGAAGTACCCGAGCCTGGCGAGCTTCAGCCGCTGCAGCTGCGTAAACCTGGACAAGGGTTCTAGGTCGCCTTCGTCGACCTCTTGAAAGCCGCTGAGGTCTAGCTGCAGCAGGCGTGGAAAGGTGTCGGCCAGGCAGGCTAACTGTTCCGCGGTCAGAACAAGCTGGTAATACTTCCTCGGGGAGGTGGGGTCCCCTTCCGCGCAAAGGAAGCGTTCCACTGTCACGCCCGGGAAGCTGTGGCTGCGCGGAGCCAGGGCCTCGAGCCCCTCCAGCCCCAGCAGGAGCTCGTTGAGGCGGACGCGGGCACTGCTCCAGGCGTCGCCGGCCACTGCCAAGAAGGACCGCGCCTGTGCGAAGGTTCGCAAGTCCAGCTGTGGTCACCGGAAGCCCGCCCAAAAGTCCGGCCTGCGCAAGAGCTGGGCCAGCTCGGGGGCAACCGCCGCCAACCCAAGCAGCCTGTTATAGCCCAGCCAGTCCCTGGTACGGAACCAAACCGCGGTAGAGGGAGACCCTGGGGCGCCGCCGGCTGATTGCATCCGCGCGCTACCGAGGGGGAAAGGAGACAGCGGGGTGTGGTTACGTAGGGCAGTAACCACGTACCCCTGCCGCACACGCGCTTCCTCCCCCCGGGCTGGCACGAGGGCCGGGTAAGGGGGGAGAGCGCGGGAGGGGGGGAGCGCAGCGGGGGGGAGGGAGCGTGCCGCACGCCCCTCGGCCCGCCCCTCGGCACGCCCCCCCCCCGGCCTGCCCCCCCCGGCCGGCGGCTGGGGGACGGGAGGGGCGGGGGGGGGGGGGGCTGAGCCGGGGGGGGGGGGGGCGCCGTCGCTCGCGAGGCGGTGCAGTATGCGCTGAGCAAGAGGGGCCGGGCGCTGCTGGCGCTGCCCCCGGGCCGGGGCAAAACCGCCATCGCGCTGCACATCCTGACGCGGCTAAGCCAGGAGCAGAGTTTCCCCGCCCTGGTGCTGTCGCCGGCCTCGAACTGTGCGCACTGCCGACCGGTGGTGTGGCATGCGGCACCGCCCCGAGACCTACCGGCGCCTGCGAGACGCTCCGCCGCCCGGCGCCCCGGATCCGCCCAGCCACCTGTGCGTCATCCAGGAGGGCCGCGACCTGTTCCCGCTGCCGGGCGCGCTGCTGTACATCATGTCGTACGAGATGGTCAGCGCGCTGGCCGCGGCCGGCCGCTTCCAGGGCCTGCGCCTGGGCTCGCTGGTGGTCGACGAGAGCCACCGCCTGCAGAACCCGTGCAGCAAGATTGCATTCACGGTGCTGAGCCACTTCAACCAGCAGCAGGTGCCCTTCTGTCTCTGCCTGACCGGGACCCCCGCCAACCGGACGCGGCACCTGTGGCCGCAACTGCGGCTGCTCTGCCCCGACAGCGTCTGGAACAAGCGCGGGCCCGGCATGCCGCGGGGCGCGCTGACGTACGAGGAATTCGTGTTGCGCTACTGCGGGGGGCAGTACGTGCGCCGGGGCTTCGACCGCGCCACGGGCCGGCCGATCCGGGTGCTGGACGCGGGGGGCTCCACGAACCTGGGCGAGCTGTACCAGCGGCTGTCCAAGCTGTGCCTGTTCACGGGGGACGGGCTGGCCCGCGAGTGCGGGGTGCAGGTGTTCGCCGGCGCGGACGACGCTCGCGCGGGAGGAGGCGAGTTCACGTTCAGGCGCACGGTCGTGGTGTGCGAGCTCCGGCCCGCCCACCAGGCCCGCCTGGCCCGGCTGTGGCAGCAGGAAGCCGAGGCGGCCGCCCGGGTTACCGAGCTGCTGGGCGACGGCGGGGAATCCGAGTCCCCAGGCGCCGTCGTGCCGGCCGCGCCGGCCGCTGGCGCGGGCTGGCAGGCGTGCCTGCTGGAGTTCGGGGGGCTGCCGGCCCGGGCGCCCCCGGGGGTGGCGCCCCCCGCCGCGTCGGCGCTGGTGCCGGCGCGCAAGCGGCGGCGCCTGGAGGACGAGAGCGCCGCGCTGGCGGCGCCGCCCGGGCGCCCGGAGGAGGAGGAGGAAAAGAGCTGGGGGGCCGCGCCGGCGGCCGGGAGCGCACAACCCCCCTTCCGCCGCCTGTGCAAGATCCTGTCCTTTAGCCTGTACTATCAGGCCGCCATGCGGATCAAGGCCCGGATCGCGGCGCGCTTCTTCAAGCGGCACGTGCGCCCCCTGCTGCGCGAGCGGGCCCAACCCCCCCACAAGTGCCTGCTGTTCTGCCACAACCACAGCTTCGTGGAGCTGCTGCAGGGGCTGCTGCTCCAGCACACGTGGGACGGCGACGACGGCGCGGCGGCCGACCGCTTCATCACCCTCACGGGCACGACGCCGCAGCCCAAGCGGCCGGAACTCATCCGGCGTTTCCAGCACGACCCGCGCTGCCAGGCCGCGGTCCTGAGCATTCTGGCGGCGGGGCAGGGCGTGCACCTGACGGCCGCCAACCACGTCTTTTTCTTCCAGTTGACCTGGAACGGGGGGGACTTGCTGCAGGCCGAGAAGCGCGCGTGCCGCATGGGACAGCGCCGGCACGTCGATATCAAGTTGCTAGTGCTGGACTGTTTTATTGAGCGCCGGCAGCTGGAACTGAACCTGAGCAAGATCCGCAACCAGGCCTCCGTCCTCAACCAACAAGAGCTGGCCGCGCACGGGCTGGCGTGCGAGACGGAAACGTTCCGCGCCTCGCGGCGGCGCCGGCGCGGGGCTGCCGAGCCAGCGGCCGCGGCGCCCGAGCCAGCCGCGGCGCCCGAACCGCCCGGGCCGGCGGCCACCGCCACCACGTAGGCAGGGGAAGGGCGGAGCGGAGCAGGGGGGGCAGGGAGGGCACTGCTTTTTCGCGCTGGCCTCCCCCCCCCGCGGGAGCGGGCCACCCCGGCGTGCCTCTCAGGTCTGGTGCCTGGCCTTCTTCTGGGGGCGCGGCCCGTCCGGGCCCTGTGTGTCGGCCGCCCGGGAGCTCTTCTTCTGCTGCAGGTTGTCGAGCTTGGCTTTGAGCTTCTCGATGGATTCTGGCTTCAGGCGCCAGCAGCAGTGACAGGCCAGCGCGTAGAAAGCCAGGCTGCTGATGAGATGGCCCAAGTCACATGGAGCGTTCCGCTTGCCTTTGTCGTACTGCTGGCGGAACGCACCCGCGATGGTATTTCCCCCGGGCTTCGTTCTGTGAACGTAGCGCTCCATCCGCTCGAGGAAGCCTCCGGGGGTGGGCGTGTTAGTCCACTGCACATCGGCCAGCAGGTGCAAGGCCTCGGCCAGGCCTACCGCTGCGCTGCCCCCCCGACCTCCTTCGCTTCTGCCCTCAGCACCTTCACCGCTTCCTCGAAAGGCAGGAAAAGCCCTGCGGTGGCAACGAACCCTGGGCCGAGCCCTCCGGCACGCAAAGGACGCCTGCGTGCTCCATATCAATCAGCAGGTTGGCTACCGAGTTGGCCAACGTAAAGAGGTACAGGGCCAGCGCCCAGGCGGCATCACTGTGTCATCGAAGAGATTCTCTCCACGCCAGGGCTTGGGCTAAAGGCACGGTCCACCTGTCGTACGGCTCTACGTCGATCAGCCTCACGACGGGGGCCTCTCCCTCCTGGACTTGCAACATATTATCAAACCTCAGGTCCAGGCAGCCGTAGGCTTTGTCTGGCTCCGTCTTTCGCAGCACCTGCACGTACCGAAGCAGGGTGCCGTGCACCGACTGCAGGACGCTGCGGTGCTCACTCTGTGTCTTCTGGGAGGCCAGCAGGGTGCTGACCATCTGGCCCAAGGGGAGGATATGCCGGATGAGATAGAACTTGCGCTCGACGGGCTCTTCGGCCGCAGGCGCATCGGCCTTGAGCCTTTCAGCCGCTAGCTTTGCAGCAAAGATCTTTTCAGAATATTGCAACCAGTACGGATACTGAAGTGAGAGCCACCGCTTGCTTGCGGGCTCAAACAGGGAGCCTTCCAGCGGAGGGATCTCGCGGCACGTATCCTTGTACTGAAGTTGCTCGTCATTAAACGCACGCAGCTGTTGCATGAATGTGGCCACGTCGTACTCCACGGCCCACCCGTACAGCAAATGGCGGACGCCGACTTCTTCCGTGGCCAGCGCGTTGGCCCAGTCACGGCGGGCCGCTAGCTCGGCCTCGCTGAGGTACTCGTAGCCGGCTCGCACGACATAGGCAGTCGTCAGGCGAGTGACTACATTGACTACACTACATATGTATCATTAATTAGACAACAACATAACAGCTGCAGAGTGAGAACAGACCTGGTTGGCTTGCTCAAGTTTCTCCTCGGCTTCCGATTCCTCGTCCGGAGGCGTGGAGGGCTGCTCCTTCTTGCCCTTTTTCACCTTCTTCTGCTTCACCTTCTGCTTTACCTTCAAATTTCTCTTCTTTTTTGTATTCTCCTCGACTATAACCTCATCTTCACTAGTTTCACCCTCCTCATCCTTTGGTTCAGGCGCAGTGTCACTGCTACCTAGTATCAAACAATAAAATTCATAAGAGAACTGTGTTACATAGAACAGTGTTGACGCAAAGAATCTGGTGCAAATTTCCTTGGCATTTTGGTCCGGCGATCAGAAGAGCGCAAAGGTTTGTAGCCTTGCTCTACTGCTGCTCTGTTCCTCTATCACACCATAAAAATGAAGAGCTAAAAAAGCAGCAATAAATAAAGCTAAAGCCCTTTGCGCAATAATTGCATACCTTAGCCTTGCCTGCCAACTCCTTAACTAGCAAAGCCTTCCATCTGTATCTTCGAAGAATGGGGGGGGGGGGGGGATTCGTAGGATCCCCAACATATGGAAGGAAAAAGGTCAACACGTCTTCAATATAGTTCCGCTTGTGAGGGGGGTGACACAAGCTATGAGCAAGATTCAACAATTTTGGGCACATGAGTTGAAGAAACTCAGTGTCGGTCTTGCCGTCCAAATCAGCATCCATTCCCCGCAACACTGCGATCCACTTCTTCGTTCCGACACCTGCAATAACAACCAATCATGGGTGAAAATGACAAAACATTCGTACCATTTTCATTAGCTTCGGGTTTTCTTTTCTTCCAGCCCACTGGAAACTCAAGGATCATCCTATAGCAAATTATTGTTGTTTTTTTAAGAAAAAAAAATCAATCAAAACCCAGGCGCAGGCCACACATCGTTTTCGCGAGTCTCAATCTGCCTTTGGGGGGCCAATATCAAGCCTGCTCTTGTGGTCAGCCTGACGTCGGTGATGTATACCCCCTCGCGCACCTTTAATTACCCAAACACCATGTTTCTGACCCAGTGGTGACCGGGACAACAATATTAATGTAATTAATGTACCTTAGCATCGTCTGTTGTCCATGTCATGAACAACCTTAGCAATAAGCACGAACAAACAAGTGCTTGTGGGCGGGGGGGGGAGCACTGTGGAAGGCTCTCAGTCCGACATCAAATATTAAGAAAAGAAAGAAAAGAAAGAAGATAACGAAAAAGAAAGAAAAGAAAGAAAAGAAAGAAAGGAAAGAAAGGAAAAAAAAGAAAAAAAAAGAAAAAAAAGAAAAGAAACAAAATTTTAAGAAAAGTTAAATAAAGAAAAGAAAAGAAAAGAAAAAAAGAAAAGAAAGAAAAGAAGCAAAAAGAAAAAAGAAAGAAGAAAAGAAGAAAAAAGAGAAGAAAAAAGAGAAGAAAAAAAAGAAAAAAGAGACGAAAAAAGAGAAGAAAAAAAAGAAAAGAAAGAAAAGAAAGAAAAGGAAAGAAAAGAAAAGAAAGAAAAGAAACAATTTGAAGATAGAAAATAAAGAAAACGAAAT
Organism: Paulinella micropora; assembly: GCA_019918135.1. Lineage (NCBI taxonomy): Eukaryota > Cercozoa > Imbricatea > Euglyphida > Paulinellidae > Paulinella > Paulinella micropora. The sequence goes on from WBZZ01002773.1 coordinate 14,956, forward strand.
AAAGAAAATAAGGAAAAGAAAGGAAAAAAAGAAAAGAAAGAAAAGAAAGAAAAGAAAGAAAAGAAAGAAAGAAAAGAAAGAAAAGAAAGAAAAGAAAGAAAAGAAAGAAAAAAAGAAAGAAAAGGAAAAAAGAAAAAAGAAAAAGAAAAAGAAAAAAAGAAATTAAAAGAAAAGAAAGAAAAGAAAGAAAAGAAAGAAACAACAGACAAGAAAAGAAAGAAAGAAAAGAAAGAAAGAAAAGAAAGAAAGAAAAGAAAGAAAAGAAAGAAAAGAAAGAAAAGAAAGAAAAGAAAGAAAAGAAAGAAAAGAAAGAAAAGAAAGAAAAGAAAGAAAAGAAAGAAATTTCTACACTTACATATTAATTTATTATAATTTAACATAAAAAAGAAAGAAGAACGAACCCGTCTTGGAACTTGCGGCCTTTGGAGTCCGTGTGTGCTTTCTGGTCCTCCTCGTTCTCGAATATGTATTCAAACCAACACGGGATTTCGTAAATACGAAATTTTCCTTCTGGGACTTCTGGGACTCCTGTTTTGTTTACTCTCTCATTGCCCTTGTCCTTGTCCTTGTCCTTCTCCTTGTCCTTGTCCTTCTCCTCCTCCTTCTGCTTTCCTTTCTCCTCCTCCTCCTTGTCCTTGTCCTTGTCCTTCGTCACCTCCTCGTTTTCCTCCTCGTCCTCCTCCTCGTCCTTCTCCTCCTCGTTCTCCTCGTCATCCTCCTCTTCCTTCCCCTTCTCCTTCTTCTTTCCCTTCTTATTCTTCTTCTCTTTCTTCTTCTTCTTCTTCTTCGTCGTCGTCGTCTTCTTCTCCTTCTCCTTCTCCTTGTCCTTGTCCTTCGTCACCTTCTCCTCCTCCTCGTCCTCCTCGTCCTCCTCCTCCTCGTCCTCCTCGTCATCCTCCTCATCCTTCTTCTTCCCCTTCTCCTTCTTTCCCTTCTTATTCTTATTCTTCTTCTTCTCCTCCTTGTCCTCCTCCTTGTCCCTCTCCTTGTCCTTCTCCTTGTCCTTCTCCTTGTCCTTCTCCTTGTCCTTCTCCTTGTCCTCCTCCTTGTCCTTCTCCGTGTCCTTGTCATTATTCTTCTCCTTGTCCTTCTCCTTGTCCTTCTCCTTGTCCTTGTCATTCTTCTCCTTGTCCTTCTCCTTCTTCTTTCCCTTCTTCTTTACTGGCTTATCCTTCTCCTTCTTCTTTCCCGTCTTCTTTTCTGGCTCCTTCTCCTTCTTCTCCTTCTCCTTCTCCTTCTCCTTCTCCTTTCGCTTCTTCTTCTTTCCTGGCTCCTTCTCCTTCTCATTCTCCTTCCCTTCTCCTGTCTTTTCTTCTTCTTCTTCCTTCTTTTGTTTCTTCTTTTTATTCCCGCTACTATTATTTTCGTTTGTGTAGAAGTCTGTCTTCTTGCGATCTCTTTTCAAACGTACTACCTCGCCTTTTAGTCCATCATCCCAACTCTTTGCATTTTCCAAGAACCCCTGTGCTGTCCAATTCCTCTTGGTCTCAACTACCACCCTCTCCAGCTGCTCGAGACCTAAGCCATCATATTTCCTCCGCACTTCATCTGGAATTATCACATCTTCGAAATCCTCAGGCTCCGTCTGGCCGTTTATCCAAATTTTTAGAGCCCCCTTACGGTTTCTGGCAATTGCTTGCAATGTCCTGGCCTTTACAGGCATCGCTGAGCTCTTTTCTTTCAATCTAATGTATACAGCTGTATACAAATCTACCCGCACTTTTCAAGTGCAGACGTTCGACTGCAGACCCTGAAAAAAGGCAGTAGTCGACCTTTTTGCCTCTGAAAAAATCATGGGTGGAAAAGAGCTGTTGTTACATATTTTCTTTTGTTGTTTTTGCATTTCCCAGTCTCGTTGCTAGCCTCAAACCTTCTTTCCCGCTCTTTCCTGTCTGTGGAAGGAGCGGGAAAGAAAGAAATATTTTATTTCCTCAAGTACCAGAGGCATACCAAACAAAAAAAAATCTGCAGTCGGAAAATGATTTTTTGTTTCCACTTCATTCTTTTATCATGCTGCTTTGCTTTTTATTGCTGCATAATATGTCTACATGTGTGTTGAGTGCATGTGTAAATTATTGTAAGGAAATGTATTCACTAGAAGCCAGGAGGCGGAATTTTCGTTTCTAAATTTTCCGTACCGACAAAAATTTGCCGATGATTTCCAGCTCGCTCTCTTCATGTATACTTGTCTAAATAGCTTTCCCGCTCCTTCCACACACTAGAAGGAGCGGGAAACTTAATTACACCATCAGTGTAAAGGTATATAAAACAAAATCAACCGAAGAAAATTTGTCAACTTAATTTTTTCCACGTTTCCTCTATGTCAACATGTTTTGGCTGTCTTTATGTTCTTGTTTTCTGCAATAAATGCAAGATCTTTAAAAATACTGACACTGACTGCTTATTTAGAGCTTCGAAATATATTTTAGACGTATTTTTATAGTAAGAAGTCGAATATTTCGTTTCTAAATTTTCCGTACCGACAAAAATTTGCCGATGATTTCCAGCTCGCTCTCTTCGTGTATACTTGTCTAAATAGCTTTCCCGCTCCTTCCACACACTAGAAAGAGCGGGAAACTTAATTACAACATCAGTGTCAAAGTATATAAAACAAAATCAACCGAAGAAAATTTGTTAACTTAATTTTTTCTATGTTTTCTCTATGTCAACATTGTTTTGGCTGTCTTCATGCTCTTGTTTTCTGCAATAAATGGTCATTCATGTATGTATGTATGTAATATGTATGTATGTATGCAAGTATGTATGTATGTATGTATTTATGTATGCATATCCGTATCTATATTTTCTTTTCTCCCTCTCTCTCTCTCTCCCTTTCTCTCTCCCTTTCTTTTTCTCTCTCCCTTTCTTTCTCTCTCTCTCTCTCTCTCCCTTTCTTTCTCTCTCTCTCTTTCTCTCTCTCTCTCTCTCTCTCTCTCTCTTTCTTTCTCTCTTTGTTTTTTTTCCTTCAAATCTACCTACGTTGTCGTTGTTGTCGTTGTTGCCGTTGTTGTCGTTGTTGTCGTTGTTGTTGCAGTTGTTTTTGTCGAATTGATGACGGTGATTCATTGGTGTTGTTTGCCTTTTAGAAGCAAGAAAAACAATATAAAATGTGAATAACTATCATATCTTTTGTGTAGTTTGGAGCTTGTTTTGAGTCTTTTCTTGCCATGTGGCGTGGGAGCAACGTCAAATGAGCCTCGCGACTGCGAGGAGAGCGCCAGTGTCTATTGCTTGGCTTTCAGGATCCGGCAAGGCAGGTAGATGTGGATTATTTGCTGATGACGATTTGCCAAAAGGGTTTAAGCTGGGGCTTCTGCAACCAGGAGGTGCTAAAATGCCTTCAGAGGACATCAGTGATAATCCATTTGCTCAGCACTTTAGGATGCGAACATATAAGGGCATTGAAATAGGAATGCAATCCATTGACTCCATTCATCAAGAAAGCAGAAATGCAATGCATCTTATTAACAGTAGTCACTTTCCTGGCTGCAGTGAGAGCCCAAACTGCAAAGTGTCGAAGGGTGAGCAAGTCGTGACAATGTCCAAGGGTGTGTCTCGAGGTGAGCAAATTCTTCTCAACTACTCAACGTTGGAGTCAAATCCAAAAGCCGAGGCTTGCAAGGCACATCCTTCTTGGATGAGAGAGGCAGCAAAGGCAAACAAGAAAATCCCTGTTTTCTATGTTGAGAATGATAGGAACTATAAATTTTTTTTATCGTTCCTGAATTTCTTGAGCCACTGCCACCAAGGTCACAACCAATGTCTTTGGAAAAAAAACACGCGCTTCTAGCATCTTTTGGGTCGAGGGCTGTAAGAGCGGATCCTCCACGAATTCCCTCAACTTCCTCAAGCATAAATGCAAAACGCAAGCTTTTGAATGAGTTCGCGGCTGGTCTCTCTTCAGTTAAAGCTCAGAATGACTCAATAAAGCGTCTTCGTGTTTGTGCAGCCACTCCTCAGGTATGCATTCGAATGTTTTCTTGTTGCTTAATACTAAATTAAAGTGTGTTGTATGTGGTGATTCATTGCTATTACTATGAAGGATCGAGGTGAGGAAGAAGAAAGTGGTGACGCCGCTTCGAGCAGTGCAGAAGAGGATGATTCATTCACCCGTTCTCCTGTCAAGGTCAGCTGCCTGCACTTTGTCTAACAAGCATCTATATGCGTTGTTTGTAAACCGTTTGAAATGCAGTTATCATCTACGAAAGACCCATCACCTACTGGCTCTCCTATCAAGGTTAGCTTCATATAATTTGTCAACCAAACCTTAATACTTCTCCATGTTGTTTGTACATCGTTTGCAATGTAGTGTACATCTACGGCATGTTCGTCTAGCATGGTGCTGCCCTTCTCTGAGTCAGCGGAATCGACTGGCTTCTGGACACCTGGGGCTTTGATTACAGAAGCTAGTAGTAGTAGTAAGCAGCCGAATACCGATGAGATTCGCTCAAGCACACAAGCTCTCTATAAGACCTTAGGACTTACTGCTCATGTAGCCATCAGGCCTAAGAAAGCCAATAGGTCATACACGTTCAAGAAGCGCAAGCAAGGCCCTGTCAAGCATGTTCGACCTCAATGTCTGGAGAAGTGGCTTGGCATGCCATACAATGAGCTTGAGGAGGAGGTGAGGTCAAGCGTTGTCGAGAATGGCAATGCTATCGTTGGGTCGACCCACGCGATGTTATAAGGGAACGCACCCAATCTTGTGCACTTTCTTTGAAAGAGTTCAAAAATTCCCTAGCGATAAAGTTGGAGACAATGAAAGATCCGGCCGGTAACATGCAGTATGTCTACCAAACGGAAAAAGTATGCAGAACTATGTGGCAGCGCATTCATGGAGTCGGTGATAGAGTTATGACAAAAGCTTTAAAGCTTATGCGCAACCGCACTAAGATAGATGTAAGGGTTGTACCGCCGGAACCACTTACTGAAGATGTCATTCACGTTCTGCTATGCAGAAAGTGGTTACAAATGGGGATCGATGTTGAAGAAGACGGAACTTGGAAGCTTCAAGACATTACCGAAACCAGCGAAGTGTACAGCTACATCGTAGCAAACTGGACGAAAGGATGTCAAGATGTGCTAGCATCTGCGCCGGCCAACTGCAAGCAAAGGCTGAATGTCAAAGAGCCTCCCGGCCCCACGAAAGTGAATAAAGTCTGGCGCAGAGACTTTAAAAATATAGAGCCTATCCGAGGTAGCAGTAAAGAGCTTGCTCTAAACATCTTTTGCATTAAGCATAAGTTCTTTTGTGTACATTATTATCATTATTATTATTATTATTATTATGGACACCGTGATAGCCCAGTGGTCAAGTTCTACCATCTGGGCCCTGTCGCCAGTTCGATTCCCGTCGGTGCCACCAGTATTTTCATTGAACATACCGGTCTATTTCTGGACCAGTATTTTCATTGAACATACCGGCCCGTCTGGAAGTGTTGGAACTGCCCTTGCGGGGGTGTCATTAGAGCTTATCGTCAATTCTTCGTACTCCCCTCACGGGTGAGACGATGGAGGCGCATGTGCAGAAATGCATCAGCCATTGACAGAGAAGCACTATTATTATTATTATTATTATTATTATTATTATTATTATTATTATTATTATTATTTGGACACCGTGATAGCCCAGTGGTCAAGTTCTACCATCTGGGCCCTGTCGCCAGTTCGATTCCCGTCGGTGCCACCAGTATTTTCATTGAACATACCGGTCTATTTCTGGACCAGTATTTTCATTGAACATACCGGCCCGTCTGGAAGTGTTGGAACTGCCCTTGCGGGGGTGTCATTAGAGCTTATCGTCAATTCTTCGTACTCCCCTCACGGGTGAGACGATGGAGGCGCATGTGCAGAAATGCATCAGCCATTGACAGAGAAGCACTATTATTATTATTATTATTGTTATTATTATTATTATTATTATTATTATTATTATTATTATTATTATGTTTTTTTCCTGTGAATAATAGACCAGGACATCGCCAAGGATGAAATCTGCACCGAGCTGGCAGCGCAATGCAAGCAGCTTATGAAGGAACAAGAGCGGGGGTTCAAAAATGAAGCTGAATTTCAACAGTGGAAGGTGAGGAGCCAAACTCATCACAAAATCCATCGGGAAAATCGTTTCCAAACCACTAAGCGGAAGTCTGGAGCACCTCTTGACCTTCGATCGATTGTTTGCTCTTTTGACGGGACACCCCCTGTGCTCGTTCCTTCATGTCGACGCAAATCCACTGACTTTAAAGGTAAGTACGTTATTCGTCTTGGCCTTGGGGTGTTCAGTTGTTACAGAACCAGGAAAAGTTGCATCTACACTCACGGCCCTGGTATTGAAAAAGGTCAGAACAGTACAATCTCTATCCTTTACCACATGCTACGGAGTCGGCTGTGGAGCACTGACACTATGGCCGCATGGAAGCTCTTCATTGAGTTTGACGGAGGGGGCGAAAATACTGGCTGGGGTATGTATGGCTTTATCAACTTCATTATCTGGGCGGGATGGTTTTTGCAAGGACAGACTCATCGAAATCTCCCACACCATGGGTTTTCCGGTGATGATCAGAAGTTTCGCACGATGAGACGAGGGTTAGGCACTACCTTTTTAACCACAAGCATCGCTCAGGCTTTGTTCAAGCTGCTTCGCGCGTTCACCAAAGACAAAGAACGTATTGTCGTCTGTATCCTGATCACCAGTTATGACTGGGTGAATTTTTTTTCACCATCATTGCAGAAGATGATTACCCTTTTTGCGCAGGTATTTTTAAAAATGCGCAGTTATTTTTTACAGAGATAAGCACCCTTTTAGGGGCATTTTAGAGAGATGATTACCCTTTTCGCGCAGGTATTTTTCAAGCAAAATACCAGCCCGAAAAGGGTCTTTTAGGACCAAATCGCCAAAAATCAACAAACAAGAAATCAAGTAGAAATCAAGTAGAAATCAAAAAGGAAGAAGGAAATTACCTCAGTCGTTGTTGCCACCACCCTCCACCTCTATCACAAACAAGTATGATATGTTTGCTTCTTTCGTTCTTTGTTCTTTCGTGATCAGACTTTCAGTCATTTTATTTTTTGCGGTAATGCGGTAAAATGGGACCTCCCCACCGCTGGGCTGGACAACTTTTTATTCTGGATTTTCATTAAATTATGCTAACTATTACCAATATTCACCCGACCCCTAATTAAAAAAAGGAAATACAAAAAGCCCACCACAGACGGCAAAAAAATTTCCTATTAAATAATAAGACATAATAAGACAACAAAGGACGACAAAGGACAAATGCCGGACTACAAACAAGGAAAGATTTATGCTATTCGTTCATACCAGACAGACCAAATATATGTTGGTTCCACTACAAACCCATTACATAAAAGATTGTTTCAACATAGAAGAGCATTTAAGATATGGAAAGATGGAAAACGAAATTATATATCTTCTTTTGAAATTTTAAAATATGATGATAACTATATTGAATTGATAGAAGAATACAAATATGATAATAAAATACAATTAAGTAGGAGAGAAGGAGAAATAATCAGAGCTGAATTAAATTGTATTAATAAAAGAATTGAGGGCAGAACAATCAAAGAATGGAAAGGGGATAATGAAGAAAAAATTAAACAACAAAGACGAGAATATTACGAAGATAACAAAGACCAATACAAGATACAAGAGAAGATTGTTAAAGAAAGATGTAAGAAATATAGAGATGAAAATAGGAAATACGACAAACAAAAAAATCATTTATCAGAAGAAAGAAAAAAGAAAAAATCTGAATATTTTAAAAAATATAGAGAGACTAACAGGGAGAAATTGAAAGAAAATAAAAACAAAAAAATCAGTTGTGTATGTGGAGGAAAATACAATAGTTCTCATAGAATTAGACATATAACTACTGCTAAACATTTTGATAACCTTATCGGCTTAAATGTGTTCGGTTATTAAAGGTCTAACTTTTCAACTCGCTTTCTAATTCTATTTGAAGTTCTTATATTTCCTTCATCAACATCTTCTCTTTTTAATTGTTCTTTTATTTTTTTCTCCTTTGTTATTTTTTTAAGTTTAGTTTCTATCTGTTCCTCATCATCAACCTGTTTATTCAGCTTAGTTTTTAATAATTCGCGGGGGCTGACTAGTTCGTCATTACTTAGAACGACTTTGAAACCAGAACGACCATTAACTGTATATATTTTTTTAGACCAAGTTTTTCCACCTTTGCTGAAAATACTTCTTTTTAATTCCTTTCTCACTTTATCACCATTTTCAAATTCTTCTATTAAATGGTCTCGTTGTATTCGTTGTTTATTTTTATTAACACCCTTAAATACATCAATCGGCTTAGCTTGAATTGTTCTGTGAAACCTCATATTATAAGCATCAACCATATCATCAATCCAAGAAATCCAGTCAAAATTACCATTAGTTTCAAATAAAATGTCAAGCCACCGCCTTATCGTCCGTATTACTCTATCTACGATAGCAAGAGCCCGGTGGTCTCCTATTTCAACCGTCCGATGTTCAATATTATTCTCTCTGAAATAATCTTTAACCATTCCTTTATATTCACTTCCACTGTCGGTAGTAATGCTTTCTGGTGTGTATGGTATTGATTTCAAAGCCATATAAACTTCCTTAGCCGTTTTGTTTTTAAGCGGTTTAATGATTAAAAATCGGCTGTGAGTGTCAATCCAAAATAACATCCAGGCATAACCTTTATTTCCTTTCTTGTCTTTAAGTTTAGACATATCAGCCAAATCTACAAATACTTGTTTAAGTGGTTTGTCAGACCATATAGTATTCCATTTATCGGTCGGCAATCTTTTTTGATAATGAATTTCAAGTGCTTGTTGTTCCTTTCTTTCATCCACATCCTCCACAACTTCATTATTTCCTGTATGCTTATGGTCCATTGCTGTATGCGGCTAAAAAAGTAAGGTAGTTTATCACGATATATAAAAGAGTAAATAATAAGTCGTGCATAAAGTTATATATTAGAATTTAAGAAAAATTTTAGATGTATCATTATTTTCTTTTTTTGACTTCTCTGGTTGTCCCGCATAAACATTGACATTAACACGGCCAGTCTTCTTACCTTTACCTTTCTTAGGCTGTTCCTCTTCTTCACTTTCGCTCTCACTCTCACTCTCCTCTTCCACTTTCTTTTTTACCACTTTCTTCGCCTTCTTCTGCTTAGTCTTCAATTTTATACCCGCAACCCGTTGTGCGACGATATCTACAAAGTCTTGTTCTACTTCCTCATCGCTTTCACTGCTCTCCTCACTTAGCTCACCGTCCCGCCCATCAATCATATCCTTAGCCAACTGTTTCTTTGACACATGGTCCATCTTTTCATCATTGGTCATTTCTTTCACATTTTTAGCCTCTTCCTCCGCGAGCAATTCCCTAGCCCTCTCAATCTTTCTTTGCTTAGCCTTTTCCTTTCGCCTCGCATTCGCGATTTTAAGATTTTCTACCGAAGATTTACCCGGCATACTTGCTTGCTATGGGTTGCTATATTTTTCCTAAATATAATATTTTAATTAAGATAATATATACAATGAGCCAATATAAATCGCTCTTAGGCTTGTCTGAAATTGCGGTGGATTCACTAGATATAAAAAATTTAGATTTAACGAACACAAACATAGTGGGCTTATACACAGATAGGGTGCCAGAAGATGCTGACCCCGTAAATCTTTACTTTACTAATAGCCGATTTGATGCGAGGTTGGCTTTAAAATCAACGACCGACTTAAAAGAAGGCACTAATCTATACTATACTGATGGTAGGTTTGATGCGCGACTAACCACTAAATCAACCACTAACCTAGCCGAAGGAACTAACTTATACTACACCACAGCAAGGGCTAATACAGATTTTGACACAAGGATAGCAACTAAATCAATAGATGCTTTAAGTGATGTAATCATAACAGGCACCCCCGCTGATAACCAACTGCTCATTTACAGCACGGGGCAATGGCGAAATGTTGCTTCTCCTTTTCTTAGATTGGATGGCCTCACTATGATGTTTGGAAATTTAAATATGGGAGGTTTTAATGTAGTAAATGTCGGCACTGTTGATGGTATTGATGTTTCTGCTCTTGATAGTTCGGTTGTAAAACTAACAGGAGACCAGACTATAACAGGAAACAAAACATTTACTACTTATGTGGCCGTAAAAGACTCAAATCCATTAAACACTGGCAAGTTATTCTTCAATTACAACAATAATATGGGTTCTATTTATTCGTCGGAGGCGGGTGGAGCCACGGGCTATCCACTAACTATTGTAGGCTCGTCCATACTTTTTGCTCCAACAACAGGGGGTGGAATGACATTGGCGAGCAATGTTTTAAATTTTAACAGCTCAACAGCAATCAGCGGACTGCCCGCACCATTCTATGATGGCGATGCTTCAACAAAAGCATATACCGATACGAAACTGGCCAAGGACGGCACAGCGGCTATGACGGGCAGTTTAAATATGGGTGGATTTTCAATAACAAATGTGAATTTGGTTGATGGTATTGATGTTTCTACTCTTGATACTTCGGCCGTAAAACTAACAGGAGACCAAACCATAGCGGGTATTAAGACATTTAGCAGTATAATAAATGCGAGTGCTGGTCTTGATATGAAAAGTCAAAGTATAACAAATGTAAATCTTGTTGATGGTGTGGATGTTTCTGCCCTTGATACTTCGGTTGTCAAACTAACAGGAGACCAAACCATAGCAGGGAATAAAAAATTTACTTCAACAATAGAAGTGCGGGGTGCCACAGGTCCAGCCGCTTTTGATGGTATTGGTATTGCCTTTGATACGGCGACAAATATAGGAGAGATTGTGGCACAAAAAATAGCAACCGCGGCCTATTATCCAATACAAATAACAGGGTCATATGTTGATTTATATGCGGGTGATAATGTAATCGCGACAGCAACGGGCACGACACTATCTTTAAACAACAGAAAAATAACAAATTTGGCCACACCGACATTATCAACCGACGGAGCAACAAAAGGATATGCGGACACATTAGACGGACAAAATGTGAAACTAACAGGAAACCAAACCATAGCAGGAATTAAGACATTTAGCAGTGCCCTTGAAATAACAGGAAATTCAACGAATGCCACAACAAAAGGAACATTCGTGGTTTTTAACTCCACAGCCAATATAGGAACTATTGGATGCCTTGATATGGGCACGGGTGTAAATTATAACTTTGAAATAAATGCGAAAAAAATAAGTTTCATTATTGATGGGGCGATAGTCGGTTGGGTAAATGCTTCGGGGCTAGATTGTAATAGTAGCAAAATAGCCAACCTTGGAACTCCGACATTATCAACGGATGGAGCAACAAAAGGATATGCGGACACATTGGACGGACAAAATGTAAAACTAACAACAGACCAAACCATAACAGGAAGTAAAACATTCAACGGGGCGAGCACTGTGATAAAATATCTAACTTTAACGAACAATGCCGATTTTAATAATCAAACTATCACTAATGGCGGAAATATAACATATAATGGTGCGAGGATATTAAACCAAAATGGAGGAGATATCTTTTTCAGTCAGACATCAGGTGATTACCAATATTTCTTATATACTCTAAATACGGCTTCAAGCGGAACCGCGAACCAACGAGGCTACCTATTTACGAATGTAGCATCTGATGTAAAAGGAGCGGGACTTTATATTTCAAAACTTTTGGATAATAAAAGTGCTTCGTCTGACATTGTCCGTTTTAACAATGCGGGCGGTATGAAGTTTTATGGAGCCTTAGATATGAACTCAAACAACATAACAAATGGTGGAACAATAACAGGAACTACATTAACGGCAACTGCTGGGATATCAACAACAACATTAACAACAACCGACAATATAGTAGTAGGAGCGGGTAAAAGTGTGATTATTGATAGAAGTGCTGTTGCTAATAATAAACTGGTTTTATATGATAGTGGAACACCTTCAACAACTGGATTTTATGGATTTGGTATTGCTAGTAATACATTAATTTATAATGTTAATGCTTCAACGGATAGCCACGTATTTTACTATGCTGCAACAAATGAATTATTTAGAATTAACAACACAGCAATCACTGCTTCAAAGGCAATAACGGCAAATGCGGGCATATCTGTTGTTAATAGCACGGCAGATATAAGAGGAGAAGCAAGAAGTGGGTCTCATGCTACACCAGTCGGGTTATATGTCACAGCCAATCTTGGAGCATCTTCTGGCGGTGTTGAATTTAGACACAGCAACGGGACACAGGGAGTTGGTTTTGGCTATAATTCAATATATGCTACGGGAAGCAGCACTAACCAAGATTTAAATTTTTATGCGAGGGGGACTGGCGTAATCTATGCTCAGAGTGATACAAGCCTAACAACAGCATCCAGCGGATTTTTAACATTAAGAAAAAGACCAGGCAATACGACAAACCCACAAATATTTATGAAAGCAGGAGACTCATCGGGTTATGCAGTAGTAATGAATACAGGTGGCTTATTACACGCTTGGTCAACTTCATTATCAAATGGTGAAAACAATACAGGATATGTTTTTATGTATGCGGGAGCAAATACATGGTCTTCTGGTTCAGACAGGCGATTAAAATCAGATATTAAAACACTAGACTGCGGGGATTGTTGCGATAAACTTATGAAAATAAATTGCTGTTCATATTATTTGAAATCAGACGAAAAGAAACAGAAAAAGAACCACGGATTTATTGCGGATGAAGTAAAAAAAATATTTCCAGAATTTGTATCTGAAAGTGGAATAAAAGCAGACGATGGAAATGGAAACTTTGAAGGTATATCATACACGGACTTCATTCCAATACTGGTCAGTGCTTTTCAACATTTGACTGAAAAGGTAGTTAATTTAGAAAAAGAAAATAAAACTTTACTTAATATATTACAAGACCAAACCAACCAATTAGCAGAAATACGAGCAGTTTTATTTCCGTAAGGACAAGCCCTTACAAACCCAATATAGTTTTTGAGATTGTAAGTGGTTTTTGAAAAAAAGCACTTACTACTAATGCCCCCTAGATTACACCCACCACCAATCATAGAAGTAGATGGAGGCGAACTCACACCAGAGTTAAAGAACCGTGTGCTAGATGTCCAAATTAAGCAGGAAGAAAAAAAATTAGACCACGAATACGAGGACAGCTGGGATTGCTGTTTGACTAAGCGAAAAACTGACAGCCGACTTATCAAATACTTGTTTCAAATGGGTATCATTATCGCCATCATCACCCTTTGTATCGTGAGGTTGTCTGAAAAGAACTTACCGTGTGAAGTTGCCAACACTTATGTTGGTATTTTAACACTATTAATAGGCATCTGCCTTCCTAGCCCATCTAGTTCAAAGAAGTGAGCATTCATACAGATAGACTTTATACCAAGAGCTATCACCAGCACAGATTAGCGGAATGGCTTCATCAAAACTAACACACCAGTCTGACATCGGCTTATACACACATCCCTTTTGAATACACCACACACAACTTTCATTTTTTTTAACACTGACTCGCGAATAGAAATCACAAGCAGTCCGACCTAACACAGAGCACACAAATAATAATATTAATAACATAATATATTATACAACATGTAGAAACAAAAAATCGCAAATGACGGATTTCAAATACCAAAAGATTATTTTTCTCAGTAATGATTTTGCTGGCGGTAGCAAGACATTTGACAAAAACATTCAAATGAGCTTTACACCAACAAGAATGAATGTAAAGTTTATCCACTATATGAACGATATGACTGAGACGAAAACGAAAATCCTTTATATGGACCGTATTGGAATTATCGGCACATTCGCCGACAGCACCACGGCAAACATTTCAAATCTCGGTTATAATCTTGGAAATATCGGCTGGACCGACGGACAGTATTCGTTTAGGGTATTGAAAACAGACAGCGGTAATATTGAGACTGACCAACTAGCTGGAAGAATTGTTATTTGTTTAGAATTTTTGGCTTGATAAAATATAGCGATGGAAAAAATTAACGATATACGAGTTAAACCAGTTAAGCAAAACGGAGATGGCGAGAAGCTGTCAAAAGGACATAAGTTATTTGGCGAGCCGTATGCCAATATTTTTCTTCTCGCTCGTAAAAAGAGTGGCAAGACGACCGCACTGTTTGAAATCCTGAAACGAACCACCCACAAAAAAACGAGGATTGTCATTATCGCCAGCACAATACACAAGGACCACATTTACAAAGAAATGGTTAAGCACTTCAAGAAGAAAGGCAATCCAATGGCTATATACACATATTTGAAAACGGATGGACTGTCTGTGATTGATTACGAATTGGACAAGCTCAATAAGCCAGATGAGGAAGAAGGCGAAATCATTCAAGACGAGAAAGAAGAACCGAAGCCGAAGTTTTTATACTTTGGTAAAGAGGAAGAGAAGAAGAAGCAGGAGGGAGGCGAAAAACCACCGAGGCCGAGCAAATACATCACACCAGAAGTCGTTTTCGTGCTAGATGATTTGGGTAGTGGGTTAAGGGATAAATCAGTGAGCGACCTACTTAAAAAAAATAGACACTACAAGTCAAAGGTGATTATGAGCTCTCAGTATCTACAAGACCTTAGACCTGAGGCGATAAAACAATTAGACTACATTTTAATCTTTCCAGGTCAAAGTGTGGATAAAATGGAACTTGTATATAAGCATCTCTCTTTGGGATACGACCTTGAATACTTTATTGAAAAATATCACGAGGCGACAAAAGAACGATTTAACTTTTTGTATGTGGATGCGGTATCGGACGAGCTAAGGCAGAATTTTAATATTCGTTTTAAGTAATTTTTATATTATTTATTTTTTTCAGAACTATATATAGATGCCAACATCACCAGTGATTATTTCACAACCAGCGGGATACAATATCGGATACAATCCAAGCCCAGTCAAAATGCCACAAGCAGGAGGTGCGAAGAACAAGAAGAAAGGAAAAAAGAAACAAACAGGAGGCAAAGTTAATTGGAAGAAAGTCGGACAAGCGATATTGGATGCTAATAGGTTTATCAAGAAGAACCAATTGATTTCAAGGGGTGCTACCTTTCTTAGCGATGTCGGAGTGCCTTATGCGGACCGTGTAGCAAAGGCTGCGGCTAAGCAAGGATACGGCAAGCAACGAGGAGGAGCTGTTAAATTTAGGTAAGGACAAACCACTCAAATAAAAAACTAAACCTTCTATTATTTTTTTTACTAATAATATAATAGTAATGCGAAGTAAGCCGAAGAAACAAAGACCGCCGAGGATATACAGAACCAAAGATGGTCGGCCATATATCAAAGTGAAAGGCAGACGAGCATATCTCAACTTTGGCGAGAAAACGAATGACCTTTCAACACTTCAAATCGTTAAACTGTTTCTGAAATATATGAAAGGGACAATAAAACGAAGAAAACACGAAAGACGAAGGAGCGAATAGTTAAGTCCGAATTCAATCGCCTTGAACACGAGAACCGCAACCAGATACAAAACAATCTGCTGAAAAAATATGAACTAATACACGAGCAGGAGCAAAAGGAAAAGAAGTTAAGAGAACAGGCAGAAGATGAAAAGAAAAGAATGGAGAGGAAGGAGAATGCCGACATTAAAGAAAGACAAGAAGACCTCATAAGGGAGGCGAACAGAGAGCAAAAACTTATAGAGGATGTAAAATTTGAACAAGATAGAAAAAACAATTTAATGCTATTACCGCCTCCTCAATACATACAAGCACCACCACAAGTAGGACCACCACAAGCACCACAAGCACCACAAGCACCACAAGCCCCACAAGCACCACAAGCACCACAAGCACCACCACAAGCACCACAAGCACCAGAAGAAAAGCAGATACCATTGAAAACAAAAGAAGAGAAAAAGGCCGAAAAGGAATTAAAAGAAAAATACATTGAATTAATGAAGAAAGCGGGCTTTACAACTAAATTTATTAAAGGTTTGAGCAAAACAGAATTTATCAAACTTGGCACAGGAATAGAGAAAGCGATAGCCGATGCCCAATCAGCAGATGAGCAGAAAGAACTGGCTGAACAATACAAAAAAGAATTAGAACAAGAAAAAAAGCAAGCGGAGGCCAAAGCGAAACACTTTGAAATTAAAGATAAAATATCATACATATCCGCAGGTTTAAGAAATGATTACAAGTATCCGAAATTGGATATACCCAAAACTTTGGGCCCTGCTTTGGAAAAAGAAATGAAAGCTCGGGGCAAACCACCACCAAAAAAAGTTAAAGGAAAACACACGACAGCGGGTATGGCACAAGTTATAGTAGATGAAGGTATTGATTTAGGAATAGACCAGAATGAAATGAGAAAGAAACTCGCTGATTATTTGGGAATAAACCAAGCTGGTGCTGGGGCTAAAACAATGGAGGAATTAATACACAAACTTTTAACGATAGCAAAAATTAAGAAATATTTGAAGAAGGGCAAATACAAGAAGAAAATGAAGAAGAAGGATTATGTAAATAACTTAGTATCTGAAATGAGAAGCGACCCAAACATTAAAAATCAAGTTTCAAATACTCTCGGTATTCAACCAACCGAAGAACAGCCAACAGAAGAGCATCCACCGCAACAACCACAGCCAACAGAAGAGCAACAACCAGCACAACAACCACAGCCAACAGAAGAGCAACAACCAGCACCAACAGAAGAGCAAACACCTCCAACAGAAGAGCAACAAAAACTACCAGCGAACTTAGCGGGTGAAGGTAGAGGATTAATGACGGACGAAATAGACAACATTATGAAAAAGCACGATTGGTATTTGGGGACTGTGGCGAGCGACGAAATAAACAAACTGAAACCAGAACAAAGAAAGAAGTATGGATTTATAATGAACTTGGATAAGTCTAGCCAACCAGGCTCACATTGGATTGCTGTTTGGATTGATACCATTAAAGATGACACTATTGAAATCTACGACCCTCTCGCACTGTATAAGCCGACCGAGCTATTTCTACACCAAATGAAACAGCTTATTGAAAAGAGTAAGCCGAACACATATCTGCTTATGAAGGTTAATCAAGTCAAAAACCAATCAAACACCTCAGACACTTGCGGATGGCATAGTATTAGGTTTTTACTTGAACGAGCGAAAGGGAACCGCTTTAAATTTGCCAGCGGTTGGACAGACTTAAAAGAAAAAGAAGCGGAGGACCTGAAATCGCAGAATGGGTATGGCTTTGACACATATATATGAATTATGTATTAAAGAAAAAAGAATATAAAAGAATATAAAAGAATATGCCCAACTACAAACAAGGAAAGATTTATGCTATCAGGTCTCACCAGACAAATGGAATTTATATCGGTTCAACAACTCAAACATTGGCAATGAGAATGGCTAAACATAGATATGATATGAAACAATTTCAAGAAAATAAAAAGAACTATACTACTTCGTTTAAAATTTTAGAATATGATGATGCGTATATTGAATTGATAGGATTATATCAGTGCGAAAGCAAAATAGAGTTGGAAAAACGAGAAGGAGAAATAATAAGACAAACAGAATGTGTCAATAAATACATAGCAGGACGAACCAAAAAGGAATGGAGAGAAGATAATAAAGAAAAAACGAAATTATACAGAGAACAAAACAAAGAGAAATTAGAGCGGAATTATAAGCAATATAGAAAAGCTCACAGAGAAAAAATAAGAGAATACAATAAGCAACATCATCAAAATAACAAGGATATAATTAATCAAAAAACGAAAGTGTATTATCAAAATAACAAAGAAAAATGGAATATTTATAAACAAAAATATAAACAAAAATATGATATATCTGACATCCAAAAATTATTTATCCATTAATATACAATGGAGTATAGGGGAGGCAGGAGTTCTAACATTTACTATGTCAATAGCAAAAATAGGATAAACGGCACGGACAGTGATTTCACTCACTCCATTGATATGAAATCGCTAGACAATCCAACACATTGTAAAATTTTACATATATATGTGCCGAAGTCATATTATTCTGTTTCTTCGCCATACAATACTTTTACACTTAGTGAAGATGGATTTGAGGCGCTTATTACGATACCCGAAGGAAACTACACGATGAACAACTTAAAGAATAAACTGGCCGAGGTGCTAACCGCAGATAGCCCCAATGACTACACATACACAATAACAAGCAACAATACCAATACCGACCCAGAAGACGGCAAGCTAACATTCACCGTAGCGAACAATCCCATTAACATTCAACCGCGGTTTGTATTTGACGACGAAACTCGTATTCACGAAATTATGGGTTTTGAGCGGTCCTCTACTTACTTCTTCGCTAATAATACACTGAGGTCGCCGAATGTCATAATCTTGACTGGCGAAAAAACATTATATTTACAGTCAGATTTAGTCGGCGAAGGTGATAATCACGTGCTCCAAGAAATATACACAGCGAATGAAATCCCGTTTGGGTCTGTTATCTATGACGGCTCGGGTAGTGAATATGGCAAACGGCTATCTACAAGTTTAAGCAATGTGTATCGTTTTTATTTGACTGACGAAAACGACCAAGCCATTAACCTAAACGGGCTTGGCATTGTAATGACTTTGTTGATTTACAGAGAAACAAATTACTTTAATTTATTTACATCATTCTTCAATTTGTTGAAATCAAGGTAATTAGTAGGGACACCCTACAACCCGCAAGTGTTTTTTTAGATCGTAAGTTTACAATTAATTTTAGAATTATTTATTTATTTTTCTCGTATTACAATATATAGCGACCTTTTAAAAATCGTTTTTTGAGATCGTAAGTGGTTTTTGAAAAAAAGCACTTACACAAAATGCCTACACAACACGGAGGCGAACTAGATTTCAGCAAGACTGACTACATCAGTGCTTCTTATCGTTTGAATAAGCTGGCACCTCGTGAGGGTTCTGGAACCTTTGAGGTCACTACTGCTGGCGGACAAGAACGAAGCTTTGACCTTATTAGCCGACCTTTTAATCTCGCTCGGTCTTATTTGAGTTTTACTTATACTATGAGGGCAGCGGGTGCCAACACTTATTCAAGAATTTTTATGGATTGCCTTTCGCAAATTAGTCAGATACAACTTCAAACCCGTAGCGGTGTTTATCTGTGCGATGTTAACAACCTTAGAACTGTGACTAAGATGTTGTGGAAACCAGAAATGAGCTTGAAGGATTTTCTTGACCTTCCTAACCACGGTGATGCCAGTGGATATGGATGTATGCTCCAAAAGTGTAATGCTAACGGCTTGATTAACATTAGTGCTGTTGAAGCAACTAGAACAGCATTTCGTGCGGCGACTGATGTTGCTAACGATGTTGCTGCCGCAACTCAGGGTCTATTGAGAGAGCCCGTGATTTCTGCTCGTCGTCACGATGATGCTGCTTTGACGACTGGTGTTGGAGCTTTGTCGGCCGTAAATGTTAATTACAATGAGGCGAAGTATCTTGTTGGAAGTGGAGCGAATGCCGTTTTGGCCATTAATGTTAAAATTCCTTTGGGTATGATTATTAACACTATTTTCGCACTTGATAAGACTATTATGTTTCCAGAGATTTTGACTATGCGAATTGTGTGGAGTGCCACTGATAGAACAGGTTATACGGTGACGAATGGTGCTGCTACTGCTATTAGCACGGCAAATGTTGGTAGTGCTAATATGGCTGTGTCCGCTGATGTCACCAATCTTGCCTTGTTTCTTGCGGTTGAAACGAACCCTGATGTCATTCAATCAATCCAGCAGAAGATTGCCAGCCCCGAAGGTATGAGCTTCAATATTGATTATCCATATGTTTACAAGAATACCACACCCGCAAGCACGACCCAAAACATTATTATGCGATTTGACCGCGGGCACGGTCGCCGTTTGAAGAAGATTTATCACTCTGTTTTTAACAATGAAGAAAAAAAGAACACAGCTTATGACCACGATAACCGTGCCGCCGCTAAGGTTGTCAATTTTTACACTACTCTGGATGGTGCCCGCCAGCAAGATTTCAATATTGATGCTGCGAGCGAAGAAGACTATATGTATCTGAAACCAAAGATTGAGGGTTCGGCCTTGATGAATAACGATGTGTATAAATACAACTGGTTCTGGGTTGATACTTGGATAATACCCGTCCGCTATGGAGCAAGGACCAGAATGAAATCAGTGGTTTAAGCCTTGATACTGAGCGACGATGGGAGTTTATTGCGACCACCGCGAATGCTGCCTTCAACCATTACACCGTGGCAATCACTCAGCGAGAGGTTCAGGTTAAGGCGAATATGATAACCATCTCATAGATGCTCAACGAGTTGAGCTTTTTGCTAGCAAAAACCCCCCACAGCGGAAGTAATATTTAAAAAATTTAATTTATTTTTTTCTTAGAATAGACGAGCCTTACACAAAACATTTTTTGAGGTCGTAGGTACCTACAATGAGCCACCAACGAAATTTGATAGCACAAGACCCTGACGGAGATTTCATTAATGTCAAAGTCGGATATGACGGCAATGTTGAAACCAATAGTATGAAAACCGCTTTCGGCGAAGCATTGGTCGGTCAATTAACACCAGTATTACAAGAGATTTTCCCATACACTATCAATACACGAATATGGACAACAGCTCAAACTGATGCTACCATTTCATTTAATGCGAATATGGCCGAACTTAAAACAGATGTGAAGACGACCGCGAATGCTGTATTGACGAGTAAAAAAAGAATTAAATACAGAACTGGAATGGGAGTTCTAACACGATTTACTGCTTTATGGAATACTGATGAAACAAAAGACTACAATTCATATATTGGCATAGGTGAAAGTGATTTTACTAATGGCTTCTATTTTTACAAAATAAGAGCGACTGGTATGAATATTGCCAGTGTTAAAGGTGGGGTGCCGACACTTATCGCACAGGCAAACTGGGATGACCCGTGTAATGGGACTAAAATTATGCCTGCCTTAGACTGGTCCAAAGGTAATGTATTCCAGATTAAATTTCAATATCTTGGCTTTGGTGCTATAAGGTTCTACATAGAAAATCCATCAAGTGGAGAATTTCAGCTGGTTCATACAATTAGGTATGCGAATGCGAATGTGGGTGTTAGTCTTTCAAATACAACCCTACCTTTTTCGGCTTGTATCAGAAATTATGGAACTGGTAATGCTAATCAAACATTGAAAACAGCCAGTTGTAGTATGTTTATTGAGGGCACCAACACTATTAATTCAAGCATATCAAACGAAGCGGAAGGAAGTGAGCCAGCGAGCACCACTGAAAGCCCAATTATTAGCATAAAAAATAAAACAACTTTTAATGCTGTGACCAATTATTCAATTGTTTATCCATCTCTCGTGAGCATATCAAACGAAGACACCAAAGTTAATATAGTGCGAATTGTGAAAACGACTGGAACACTTACTGGCGAGAACTTTGCGGATATTGATACAAAAACTTCAATGGTATCAAAGGACACCGCTGCGACTGCCGTTGGTGGTGCCACTATATCGGATGTCATTCTTAAACTTTATGTTAATGCTACTTCTAGTCAGCTTATTGACTTGCGAACTTATGACATTCAACTTTCTCCTGGTGAAAATCTAACATTTTTACAAAAGTCCGTCGCTACTGTTAATAATGGAGGAAATGTGAGTGTTATCGTTAATTTCTTAGAAGACCACTAAAATGGATGGAAGGATGGAGTAATTTTATATTAAAGATAAACTCCAACCATTATATAAAATGAACTACAACAAATATCAGAACGGAAAAATCTACAAACTTATCTGTAATAAGACTGGTGAGGTGTATATCGGAAGCACAATTAAATCCTTGGAGCATAGAGCTAAATCTCACACACATAATTTTAAGCGATATAATGAAGGAAAAACAAATTACACTTATTCATATTCAATCATAGAAAGGAATGACTATAGGATTGAATTGATTGAAGCTTTCCCTTGCGATAGCCACCTTGAATTAGAACAGAGAGAAGGATACTGGATAAGACATACAAAGTGTATAAACGATAATTTTAAAACTGGTATCACAGTCCCGTGTAATCAGAATAAAAAAGAATACAATAGACAATACAAAGAAATTCATAAGGAGAGATTGAGAGCCCATAATCTAAAAAAAGTTGAATGCCCTTGTGGAAGAAAGATTGGTCATTCTCATAGAAAAAGACATAGACATTCTACATATCATTTAAAATGGGTCATAAGATGCCATAATGAATTAAATCACTTATAGAAAATACTATATAATTATTTTTGTAATAATTTTTTCTGAATGATAATATATAGTAATGTATAGTCGTAAGTTGTATTTTGTGGGTGGTAGGCGGTTTCTAACAAAAGCATCTATCAAATCCCACATAAGAAGAATGATAAACAAATATAACGATGGTGAAGTTCTGAACCCAGAAGATGGCAATTTCGTGCGAGACCTAATAACCCATCACCCTTGTCTAAAAAATGGCATCATTGAAGTTGAAAGTAATTTGACCACGGGGAGAAAACACTTTCGTGTAGATGGTAAGCCGTTTTCGTGGAATTGCTGTGTTGACCTTATAGGGCTTAGCAGATTAAAAAAAATGGCGAGAGTGATAAAAGAAGCGAGCAGGAATACGATAAGACCGCAAATACAAGAATATCTTGACATCGTGGCTATTGATGTATTCGTTGAACCCAGATACATATGCGAAATAAGTGGTGATATATATGAGCGGGTTGATGTCCACGTAGACCACCACTTTGACATCATACAATTCAAAGACATCCTTCAACAATATCTTGAAGTAAATAGAGAATTAGAAGTTGAAGATAACCTATTGAAAGAGCCGCATTTCACCAAATTTAGCGACTTTCACAAACAAAAAGCAATACTGCGAATAATAAAAAAAGAAATCAATATTAGAGGTAAAATGCGTCAATGAATGTACTTTTTCAATTCGTCTTTATTTTGGACCCAAGGCTGACGGACCAACCATTCAATATATGGCTTGTCAATCTTTGCGATGTCTTCTATTTTTTTACCCTTGTATTTCCCGAAGTGAAATGTGTCTTTGGGTTGAGCATTTCTCATTTCTTCAATCGCTTTTATTTCGTCGTGGATTACCTTTTGGACATCTTCCAACGAGAAGGATTTTTTTTCTCCTTCAATGGAAAGTTGTTGGAACTTCTCGCACAGTCTAGTGAGGGCAGACATATTAGGGGGTATATAATAGGAAGGAAAAAAATAAAAATTAAATCTATAGAATGACCGAGTGGATTATCTTTGTTAAGGCTTACTCTGCTAAACACGGTATAACCTATGGTGAAGCATTGAAAAAAGCTGGTAAGGAATGGAAACGGCAGAAGGGAGGTAATGCGGATTTATCAGAGGATGTCTATTTGTCGCGGACAGATAGAAAAGGTGCGGACGGTTGGAAGCCTGTCGCTAGCAAAGAGAAATCAACAGTGTATGAAAAAGATGGTAAGGCGATTGTAGCATTTAGGGGTTCAGTAGATAAGCGGGACCTGCTAACCGATGTCGCATTGGTAAAGGGAGTATTAAAGAAAACCCCGAGATATAAAGAAGAGCAGAAGCTGGTTAATGAAGTGATAAAAAAATATGGTAAGGATAATGTTGAACTGACGGGTCATTCGTTAGGTGGAACAATAGCAAAAGACCTGAGCCGACAAACTGGTGTGAGGGCGACCACATACAATAAAGGCAGTAGCACGAGGGACTTTGTTGAGGGAGTGATTGACCAAGTAGCAGTTAAGGTAAATCCAAAAGGTAAAAGGGCAAAGACCGCGGCAGCTATCACGAACTACCGAACCGCATTTGACCCCGTTTCATTGCTAGGTGCTACGGCTGTAAATACCAAGTTAGTCAAACCAAAAAAAGGAATTCATACGATAAGAAGCTTCAAGGGCAAAGGAGCCAAAAAAATATACCTTTATGATTAATTAAGTTTAAAGCCGAGCGGTATGCTGTCGTTATCGTTAATAAACTCACGACCCGCCCACTTATTCTCATTAACTTGTTTTTTTACATTCGCCATATGTAAAATGCTAAAATGTGGGATTTGTTGTTGTTTGCTGTTTCTGTCAATGTGTATTTTTTTCATTTGAAATTCCCTAACATTTTCAATGCTTTCGCCTCTATCCATCTTATCATATACATCGTAGTTGAGTTGATTAGCATTTAAGCCTTTACCCCTAAAATGGAAATATCGTTTAACTCCATTTTCGGCTGTTTCTATATGAACCCCTTTTGAAATATGTTTGAGGTCGTTCTTGGTCATACCAGCAGTGAAAGCATCTTGGGTTGTAAATTCTAACATATAAAGTTTAGGTGCTATCCACACCCCCTTTATTATCTTACATCCATCGCCTAAGTCGTCCCCTATACCGCCAAGTTTCTTATTGCCCATATTCTTGATATACTTGGCACATCTCGTGTGGATTTGTAGGCTGTCCGTATCGGTATAATAGAAGTCGTCTTCAATGGTTCCGTTCGGGTTGGCTTCCTTAATATAATTATACATAATGCGACGGCTATATGCTAGTATGAATGCCCCATAATGTGTCGGCTTGGTTATGCTACTCTCTAATAAGATTGGATTACGAGGAAGACCCGATATGTGCCATAAATCTTTGCCTTGTTGGTCAGTAAATTTAACAATGTCAGTTATTTGATTGCTATTCCAGAATTTCCAGTAATCTTCATTAGTTTGTATATATGTTGTTATTGAAGGTATCGGTCTCTGTATCATCTTACCGTATAGGCTATTCATAAACAATTTGGCGAGCAAATATTGCGGGCTACCTTTCTCCGCATTTTCCTTCGCCTTAAACATATCGTCTATGTATTGTTTGAAGACACATTCCGATTTGGCGGTGTAGTATCCTTTATGTATATGGACCGTATAACCTTCGGCCACCATATCCTCAATATCTACACTCGTCAGCCATTGGTCCTTCATATCTTCTAGTCGCCATTTAAGGGAGCCCATACGGTCTCGCTGACCAATCCTTGAATGGAGTATGTTTTTTGGTGAAATGTAGTCAAGGTTGTAAATACCGATTTGAAGGTTTCGCGGGTCAAATGGTCCAATCGTTTCCAGTATGTCTCCAACCATAAAAGCTAACATCATCGCGGTTGGATACAAAGATACGACATCCGCATCTACAAGATAATCAACTATTTCATCAAAGGTGATTTCTTTTTTTAGGTATCGCTCATATTGCTTAGAAACAAACCGCCTCTTAGATAAATAAGTTCTGCCTCCGATAACGGCCTTTCTAAATGCTCGCTCCTGCTCCACCGTTGGAAGTCTCACCTCGTATTGACGGTCTACATATTTTTTCCATATGTTGAAAGCGAGACTTGAAGTTGAAATGTATGAAGTTAGATTGACCTTATGAGTTGTAAATATCGTCGTGTTTAATTTGTCGTATAATTCCTTCAAACCCATAACATCGTTTTTAAGATAGGTCAAACAGTCCTGCTTCATCTTCTCTTCCATATCCTCCCATCTGCGGGCTTGCTCGTGGTCAAAGTCGCCTTTTAGAATTTCACATCCCATACTTTCAAGATTTGCTTTAAGGCTTCCCTGAGTGTGCTTTCTCAGGTCCCACATTTTAACATTTTCAAACTCTAAGCAGATAATAGAGCCGTTATTAATTTTTGACGACTTAATCTTAATACCCCTTCTGATTAATTCTTGGTGTATGAAGTAGTGGTCAAAGTTCGCTCCGTTAAAACCATTAACATAAAGAACTGGCGGTTTGTCCCCTTTTTTCTTCGGCACCCATCCCGCTTTTACCTTCTCACCTCGTTCAATCAGTAAATCTACGAATTGGCTTATACAATCTTTACCAGCTATGTATTTAAAACCCTCCGAGCCCTGAGTATATCCAACAATGTAGCAGTCGTGGATATCGTGGCCCAAAGCTATTAGCATATTTCTGAATGTTTCCAAATCGTAATGGAGAACTTGGTCGTTATTTATTTTTTCTTCTTCTCTGAATTTAGTTATTAGGTGCCTTTTACCATTCTTCTTCAACATAATGTCAGCAAATTTTTTCCTGTTGAGATTACATTTATGTTTGTTCAAGTATAGTCGTAAGCAGTCATCGCACCGCTTCTTAAACTGCTTAACTAATCCGTAATAATGGTTATTCTCCAAAAAGATTAGCTTGTCGGGCTCATGTCCTTCTTCATTGGTGCTCGCGGTCTGCTTCATAAGTGGGTCTGTTATTTCATATGTTTTCCCATCCTTAACATATTTTTTCAATATTTCAACCGCTATTGAAAATGGTATAGGTGAGTTTGGTGGAAGGTTGAATTCGGCTCGTATCTCATTACACCTTTTCTTGTTTATTGGGTGAATGTTTAGAATATCCTTACACAGGAAGAATAAGCAGTTGTTATTTTTGCTTGGTGGTGATATCTTTCTACCTTCTTCAACTTTCTCCTTTTTCTCTCTCACTCCATCATAGCATCCCCCGCCATTCTCTTGAACGAATGTTAGATAAACATATTGGATTGTTCTTTCATATCCATTCTCTCCTGCTTCAATGTTGTTTATATTGAACTCGTTCAGAGCATCCATAAACTTGGTGTCATATTCGCGGAGTAAGAATGAATTAAAAGTTTTCTTCACAGAATAGTGGTCGTATCGTATATTAGCGGGAGCAGTGGTGTATGTTATAGCTATATTAACATCCGCATTGTTGGTCATACCTTCCCTTCTCGCTCGTCGTATGGCGGGTATAAATATTTCTTGTTCCAAAGTGTCCGTATCATAAAAACTTATATCCAAGTCCTTAAATTTGAATGATAGAGAGTTTAGCCGTCTGTCTCTTCTAATGGTGTAATCGTGTGTTTTAAACTCTCGCCTCTTCGCTTCCCTTGTCTTAACCTCGCGGAGATTTGCCCTAGCTTGAAGAAGTTGGACATATTGCTTGTTTGGTCTAGGGGGTAGTGGTGGCTTATATGACATAGGTATATTGTGGAATAGATTTTTTAGTTTGGTATTAATCCCAATGATTTATATTATACTTGTGGTATTTGTTTAGATGATAATTATATTAATGGTAAAAAAATTTTATCGGGAAAAAAATATTTAATTACAAGTAATTAGTTTTACCGTATTTCAACTTCTACAACACTTTCCATTTTTTGTTTCTTTTTCATAGCATATCGCTCCTTCCGCCTCGCCGATATGGCTTCTTTATTCCTTTCGTAATATGAAACTCCCGCCTTTCTATACATTTCTGGATTTTTTAAGACATATCTTCTTGAAGCCTCGTAATGAGCTTTTTTCTTTTCTTCAACAGATGTATATTTAGCAGGTCGCCCTAACTTTACAGTGCCGACTGGTCCGCTTTGTGATGGCATAGAACCGAGCTTCACCAAAACCAAAACTGTATATATTGTTATATAATAATAATCATAATTATATAAATGAAAAATTAATTAATTACAATTTCCATTCCGTAATTTTTACCTAACCCGCCGCCATATATGTTATAATAAACTTCTTGTTTCTTTGTTATCTTTTTGGATAGAGCTTCCGCAATGTGTTTCCCTATATATCCTAACTGCTTTCCATCTTCTGTTTCAACTCTAATAGCATTTTTATCAAACTTGTTTTCTGGTTCTGGGACTATGAAAACGGGTAATGGATAAGGAGCGCGAATATTCTTTCTTTTTAGCTCCCGCAAATTTTCCTGTCTTCCTTCAAATGATACCCCTACAACTTTAAATTTTGATAAACATTCTGGTGTCTTCTTTATTGTTGTCGGTATAAATAATGATGTCATCTTTTTTTATATAGTTAGAATTATATTTTTTTAAATGATAATTAATTAAATGATAAATATTTAAATTTCGCTTCCTTTTTGATTTACCGCCTTCGTCAATAGGATTTCCTCTTGATTTCTACTTGATTTCTTGTTTGTTGATTTTTGGCGATTTGGTCCTAAAAGACCCTTTTCGGGCTGGTATTTTGCTTGAAAAATACCTGCGCGAAAAGGGTAATCATCTCTCTAAAATGCCCCTAAAAGGGTGCTTATCTCTGTAAAAAATAACTGCGCATTTTTAAAAATACCTGCGCAAAAAGGGTAATCATCTTCTTCATTGCATGAACAAGTACTTGAAGTACTGGAATCGTCCCCTGGCATGGCAAATCAACGCTGGAGTACCAGGCGATGGCAACAACGGCCTCCCCACGGCCAAGGTAAAGACTTTCGGAGACGGGCAAGAGCATTGGCACGGGGAAAGGGACCGACCAGACGGAGCTCCGATTAAAATGATGACCCGGGCTCCAGGTTTTCAATTTGCTCTCCTGTTAGTTGAAAAATCTAACTTTTATTTTATTTTGTTAAATAGCGGAAGGGACGCTGCCCAAAAAACTTCCTCCCGTAAAGTTTGCAGATCCAAAACTTCTGAAGGATGTTCGCAAGCTTGCGCAGAATTATTATGGACAGGAGAAGGACCAGATAGAACATATGCTAGGTTGTAAATGTTTATTGTTATATTGTCATACATAACTGAAAATGTTTTATAGGCCGCCCAGGCGCAGTTGCAGGCGTGCGCTTTGCAGGAAGCTACGGCGAGGGAGGCGAGCCTGCTTATCCAGGTCATATTTCCTGCACTGACAAAAACGATCAGAAGTGGTCAGTGAATGTTAGAGTGCTAGCAGATCTTCCACCGGACCCCTTTGCAGTCCCACCTGACAGGAAGGCAAAGATGATCGGTCTTTCCAAACTGACAGAGGAGGAAAGGCTAAACTACCCTAGAACTTACTTCCTCAGTGATAGCCAACCGCCAACACATCCTGCTTGGGTTGGAGGTAGAATGCTCTCAGCACAGCAGCGATTAGAACAGGATTTAGCGTTTGAGGCAGCTGATGGTAGGTCAATGCCAGCATGGGAAAGGGTTGCATCCTTTCTTGCTGTCGCGTCAGATGAAAAAGCTTTTGGAGCGATGAGAGTGTTAGTGAAGGAGTTGGTAAGCTATCTTCGAGCACATGGCATAGCCTTTCGAAATACTGATAGAAAGCAGTTCAAACGTGCAGAATTTGTGAGTGCAGCATGGGGGCACTTTCAAGTATGTGATTGCAGCATTGAACAAAAAGGAAAGGCTGCAGTGGGTGGTAGAGATAGTCTTGCTAGAGGTCAGGGTCGGGCAAGTGCTCGGGGTCGTGCTCGGGGTCGGGGTCGTGCTCGGGGTCGGGGTCGGGGTCGGGGCAGGGGTAGGGTTAGAGTGCCATCGGACGAAGAAGAAGAAGAAGAAGAAGAAGAAGAAGAAGAAGAAGAAGAAGAAGAAGAAGAAGAAGACAGTCGGGGTCGGGCCAGAGCTCGGGGTCGGGGTCGGGGCAAAGGTAGGGGTCGAGTGCAATCGGAAGAAGAAGAAGAAGAAGAAGAAGAAGAAGAAGAAGAAGAAGAAGAAGAAGAAGAAGAAGAAGAAGAAGAAGAAGAAGAAGATTGGTTTGCGAAAACATCTAGAAAGTATGCAAGGGAGTTGAAGAAACTAGCTCGCCGTGCAGCTGCTCTGTAAGTGACTGTAGCTCATTTCAATCTACCACCCCCCCCCCCCGGCGAGCTCCACCAGCCGGATACTAAATTCAAGTCGAAAGTGATTAATAATTTGTCGAATATTATTTAGTATTCAGCTTGTAATAATGCAATTAAGCAGATTTAGTAATCAAATTCATTATTGAAACGGATGAGAAAAACCAATATTAAGATTTAATAAATGACTAAGTATCCTTTCTCACATATGTAGGAGGCTTCATATTGATATCACAAAGTCAAACTAGGAAGCTTTAAAACAACTGGCAAATCATTTTAATACGTTATTCAGCTTATTCAATATTATTTTTACTAAATAAAACACATTTTCAATGTCTGAATCAAAAAGTGCAAAATCACCTGTAGGACAAGTTCGGAAAAATTGATACCCCACATTTGGCCGAATCACTTGTTCCAGCGTACGGCGGCCGGGACCGCCCCGCCGGCCTGTCGGAGCTCACCCTCGGCTTCCAGTGCCTGCGCTTCCCCCGCCTGCGCGTCCTGGTGCTGGGCCCGCTGCCGGCGGCCCTCACTGGCCAAGTGTGGGCCGACACGGACGTGGTCTTCCGGGGTTACGCGTGGCCTGGTTCTAGCCTGGGCAGGCGGCCGGCCCGGTTCCGGGAGGAGCCAGCCCCTGGGCCTAAGTCACGCTAGCCTAGCTAGTCCGGTCCTAAACCCACCGTGGCGCGCTCCGGAAACTGGGAGCGGGGGGCACCCCCCTCTCCCCCCCCCTCGGCCCCCGACGCTTCTCCCGGCCGGCGCCAGCCCCGCGTCCACCTCGTTTCCTTCCCTCCTCGCTAGCCTCCCCCCCCTTACTCTCTCTCTCTCTCTCCGTCCCCCGCCCGGCCCGCCAGCCGGGGCCCCGGCACCACCGGCCTACTGTGCCAAAGGCGGATCGTTTCGTGAACAAGGGTACGAGCCAACCTGCGCTGACTATGGGAGCCGCCGGTTCCAGGCACGAAGAGGAGGAGTCGGGTGATCAGGCAACGGGCCCGGGGCCCGAAGCCCCCCGCCTGTCTGTCCACGACCTGCTGACCGGGCAAATCAACGAGGCTCCCTCGGAGCTGCTAGTCCAGCTACAATCTGCGATTCAGAGGAAGATAGCAGGACTGCTCCAGAAGAATGCATTTCCTTTACTGGAGCTGAATCCCGAGGACGTCTACTTCGGCGCGCCAGGCGAAGCCAAGCCTAGGGTCACAACCGGTACAAGACCAAGCCCGACACTGTCCTCGCGGCAGCTGAACCGCCTGGTCTGCCAGATTATGCAATTTGAGGACGAGGACGGCCGCCGGACTCAGGGCGCGCAGTCTCTGTCTGCCGTGCAGGCCTGGGCTGTCATTTTTTACCTCTGCGGGGCCTTTTGGGCGCGGCAAACCGAGCCCGCTAAGAGGCGGCGGCTGGAACGGCAATTGCGCCAGGCAGTGGCACGGGTCACGCCAGAGGGCCACGGGGCCAGCGAGAGGCAGTGGGCGCTGCTCAGCCGCGTCCGTAACAGACTGTCTGCTTTGGAAATCGTGCTGGGGACAGCCGCTGCAGAGGAGAGGGCGGCGGCTGACCACGAGGAGTCAGGCCTCCTCAGCCGCAGCCAGGTCGCGGTAAACGACGAGGCGGACGGCCCGAGCCGCAGTATTCCGTCTGAAGGAGGAGAACAGGAAACAGGCCACGAGCCCAGTCGGCCGTCTGGCGGCCAAGCGGCGGCGCTCGTGGCGGCCGAGAACTTCCTGCGGGGGGCCAATCACGTCGTCGAAAGCCTGCCCAGCGGGCCGGCGGGCGCTACAATCTCGCTGCCCTCCTTGGAAGAAGGCAGCGCGAGCCCCGCGCACCAGGGCCTCGAGCGCGTGCAGGCCGCCCTCAGCCTGTGCCACGCAGTCGCCAAGTGCACCCACTGCGGGCGCCAGGTCGACACCCACACCGGCAAGGGGCACCGTCACGAATGAAGGACTGGGGGAGACAAGCGAGGATGAAGGGGTGTGGGCTTTTTCGGGGAAGGGGGGAAACGCCGCGCGGCCACCCCTACGTGGTCTGTGAGTCATTAAAAGTAACCGTCCTCGGCCGCCTGCTCGTCGTCCTCGCCCGGCGGTCCGGCCTCGGTCTGCCACCCCGCCGGCCCCGCCGGCCCCGGCTGGTAGTCCGCCGGCCACCCCGCCGGCCCTGGGGGGGAGTCCGTGGAGGAGCGGGGCGGGGGCGCCCGTGCCTGGCCGCGCTGCGACGACGTGCGCGGCGCCGGCCGGCGGCGTGTCAGGGGCCAGGCGGCCGGGCCCCGCTCCGGGCCCTGGCGCACGGGCTGGTAGCCGCGCCGCCCCCCCGGCCAGCGCCGCCACGCGGCGCCGCAGTAGCAGCACGCCGAGGCTAGCGCGTGCGCCACGCCGACCCACAGCCACGCGGGCGGCGCGGGCCACCAGCACAGGACCCCCCAGGCCGACCGCCACTGGTCCGAGTGGAGGCGCGCGACGGGGCCCTGCGTCCAGACCGCGGGGTCCAGCACCAGCACGGCCTCGGGCAGGCCCATGACCTGCCAAGTATGGGTCTCGTTTGCGAGCGGGGCGGGGTCCTGGACGCCGGCGAGCTGCGCCAGCGCGTCGGCCAGCGCGGCGCCCGGCAGGTCGGCGGGCTCACCCCAGAGCGACCGCCCCCAGCCCCGGTCCTGCAGGCGTGAGTGCAGGAACTGCAGCACGTAGTACGGCGTCCGGGCGCCGGGCAGAGCGGCCCAGAAGATGGCGGGCCCCA
This sequence comes from Paulinella micropora, assembly GCA_019918135.1. Lineage (NCBI taxonomy): Eukaryota > Cercozoa > Imbricatea > Euglyphida > Paulinellidae > Paulinella > Paulinella micropora. Next base: position 47,305 of record WBZZ01002773.1, read on the forward strand.
GCAGCAGCAGGCTGTCGGCTACGCCGGGGCCGGGCCACGTGGTCCAGGGGGACAGCAGCTCTAGTTCCCTGGCCGCGTAAGCACCCCCCAGCCGGTGTACGAGGGCGAGCCCGCCCAGGACACTCCGTTCGGGCGCCCGGGCTAGGTGTTGGTAGGCGTTCCACACGTCCGGGTAGTACAAGAACACGAGGCAGCTGACTTCGCTCTCCGACCACATGGCGTGCGTAGCATTGGGCAGCAGCCTGGACCACGACAGGCTCCATTGCCATTGGCTGGACAGCCGTCCGCGTGCTCGGTCGGCACATTGGCCCGTCTCCACAATCTGGTGCAGCAACGGCCCGGTGACGCTCGCTAGTTCACGCTCCTTGGCCCGCACGGCCTCGACACACTGTGCCTGCCGCGACAACAGCCCGGCGACGCCCCAGGCCAGGCCCAGCGCCCAGCAGCAGTACGCCGATGGCCACCAACGCATGTGCACAGCCCACGGCTTCACCACGGACGGGGCGGAATGTGGTGACGGGGTCAGGGCACGGTGCTCGGGTGGGAGAGGGGGGGGAGGGGGTGGGGTCACCCTCCCCCGGGGAGGGGGAAGGGGGGGGGGGCGCGTTCTCTCTGCCTCCCTACACCCCCCCCCTCCCCGCCCGACCTGGGGAAATTATTCCAACCTCACTTTCCCCCGCTCCCGGTCGCCCGGAGTCCGTCGGCGTAGGAGGGGGGGGTGGCTCGGGCGCAGGACACACCCCCTCCTCTCCCTGTGACTCCCTGAGTTTGGAGGGGGGGAGAGCCCCGACCCCCTGAGTTTGGCAGGGGGGGGACCCTGGCATCCCGTGCCTTCCTTTTTTTTCTCCTGGGGGGGGGCCCTGGCATCCCGTGCCTTCCTTTTTTTTCCCTAGTTGGGGGGGACCCTGGCATCCCCCGTGCCTTGATTCTTTTCTCTTGGGGGGGGGGGGGGGTGTTCTCGAGCTTGTCTCAAAAGTGTCTCAAGAGAGGGGGGGGTGTCACTAGAGCTTGTCTCAAGTGTCTCAAGAGAGGGGGGGGCTGTCCCTCGAGTTTGTCTCATGAGTCTCAAGAGAGGGAGAGGGGGCCCTCGTCGTCCCGCTTCTTCTCTGGCGCCACCCCCCCCAATTCCTATGCGACCGGGATCTAGAGTGGCCCCTCGGGGAGGTTGCTTGCTCCCTGCGCCTCCCTGAGAGGGGGGGGGTGCCTCCTCTCAAGGGGGGTGCCCCCTCCCAAGGGGGTTGCCTCCTCCCAGAGGGGGGGTGCCTCCACTCAGAGGGGGGGGGGGAGAGGCCCCCGCGCCGGCGTGCAGCCCGGCCCGGGGCGTGGAGCGCCGGAGGGGTCTCCGGAAGGGGTCTCCCGGAGGGGCCTGGCGCGCGCAGCCACCGCAAAATAGCGCATGGCTAGCGAGAGGTGGAGCGGGGAGGCCTCGGTGCGCGCGGCGCAGCCCCCCGACCTGCCCGTCCTGCGAGAGCTGGTGGAACGTTCGTCGGGCACCCACGCAGACACCGGGTTCAGGCACAACTGGAACCTCCTGGCAAGCGCACTAGCCGAGCCCGGGAGGCTGTTGCTGGTGTACGAAGAAGGTGAGCAGCTGCTAGCGTACGCGCTGCTGTCGGTAGCCAGACGGCTGGCGCCTGGACCTCTGTGAAGTAGACGTGGGGCGACGACGCCAGGGGATCGGCAGCGCCTTCGTGGCGGGGTTGCTGGCGTACCTGGCCCGCACGACCCCCGCCGATTACCTGGTGCTGCGCCGTGAGCCGCAGCACGACTACACCTTCTGGCTCTCACGGGGGTGGGAGCCAGCCGGCGCGGGGCGGGCGCAGGTGCTGTGCCGCGACATCCCGCGGCCGGCGGACGGACTGGCTGGGCTGCGGCAGCGGCTCCGCGGGGTGCAAACTTGCGCCGTGCACTTGCTGTTCGGGTCCGGGGCTTGGACCGTGCCGGCGCGTGCGGCACCGGCGGCGGGCGCCGCCCGCTGCGTACCCTGGGCGCGGGACAGGCCGTACCCCCAGCGCACACTGGCGTTCCCCGCCCTGCGCGTGGCCGGCCGCGTCTATTTTCCGTTCAAGGTGGTCGAGCAGCAGCGCTGCGCGGGGGGGTACACCAAGCTGCTCTGTCTGGTCGACGGGCAGGCGGTCTTCTTCGGGCCCGTCATGGCGGGGCGCAACGTGGTGGCGCCCGGCGCGGCGGGGCTGGGCGTGCGTCCGACGGGGGCCGCTAGCTTCTGGCTCTGGGGGCTGCGCCTGCCCGGGCAGGCGCCCCCCCGGCCCGCAGAGGCCGGTCCGCCGGACCTCGCACTGGAGAGGCGCTGGTTCCAGCACGTGGACCTCGCGCTAGCCCTAGCCTACGCACGCCTGGATCTCGGCGCGGCCCGGCAGCCCCGCCAGGCGCGGTCACCGCGGGCGGGCGACGGCGGCGGGCGTGACGCGGTAGCCTGGGAGTTGGTGTTACGGCTGGAGGCCGCTTCCGGCGAGGACCAGCCCCCTCCCCTGGAGCGGGGGGAGTGAGCTCTAGTTCCTGGTGAGTAAAAAGCCCCGGCCTTTAATCAAAGTTAAGTTTACCAGTGCAGAGGGACCGGGGCCGGGGGGGCCGTGCTGCCGCCTAGGGGTCGTGCCCCGCGAGCCGCCGCTTGGCCCTCGCGCCCGGGCGGGGCGCCTCCGCTGCCGGTATATGCCGGAAGGGGTAGGTGTCGGGGAGGCCCACCAAGTCCACGCCCCTGGCCTGCAGCAAGTCTAGGCGCTCGATAAAGCACAGGGAGAAGCAGCCACTCACGCGCACCTGGCGCAGATGGCGCAGGCTAGCCAAGCCCTTGAGGACGGCCAGCCCCCCCGAGCAGGACAGGTCTAGCGAGGCCAGCGCGGCCAGCGGTGCTAGCGCGGCCAGTGACAGGGTGACCTGGGTGGTCTGCAGGCGCAGCGCCCGCAGGTTCGGCAGGCACAGGAGCGCGGCCAGGGGCGCGTAAACCAGCCCCCGCAGCTCGAGCTCCCGTAGCTCGGGCAGCAGCCCGAGCCGGGAGGGCTCGATCGAGCCCAGCGCCGGCAGCAGCGACAGCACGCGCAGCCCGCGGCAGGCCGCCAGCGGCCGCAGGTCGGGGGCGTGGGTGAGCGGGCAGTCGCGGGACGCACAGCCGGCGACCGGGTAGCGGAGCCGCAGCGTGTGCAGGTGCGGCACGCCGGCCAAGAAGTCCAGGCTGTGGCCCGGCGGTTCGAGGTCGCCTAGGTCCACGTTGCGCAGCTCCGGCAGGCGCGGCCAGGGCGTCCGGCCCAGGGGGTCGGCGGCCTGCGGCGCCAGGCGCACGTGCAGGACCTCGAGGCTGGGCGCACAGTGTGGGAGCCGCAGGCTCTGCAGGGAGGGGCAGTCCAGGACCCGCAGCACCCGCAGCCGGGGCAGGCCGGGCTCACCGGCGTCTAACGTGGCTACGGCGGACAGTTCTCGACGTGCAGGTATTCCAGCTGCGGCAGGGTGGACAGCAGCGAGCCGAGGTCGGGGGTCCACAGGCCGCGCAGCACCAGCCGGCGGAGCCGGGGGTGGCCGGCTAGGAAGCCCAGGCCCCGCAGGCTAGAGCAAGAGGCCAGCTCGAGCTCTTCTAGGTCGGGCCAGCGCGCCAGCGCCTCCGCCTGGGACAGCAAGGGGCAGTGGCGGAGGCTGAGCGTCCTGAGCCGGGCGGTCGACCGCTGCAGCGACCCTAGGCTGAACGCCGGTCTGATGTGCGAGAGCCTGACACAGCGGAGCTCGGGCAGCAGGGCCAGGCTGCTGATATCTTGCAAGGAGGAGCAGTGCTCCAGCTGCAGCTCTGCCAGGCGGGGTGCCAGCACGTGCAGCCCGTGCAGCGAACGCAGCTGGGGGCCCGGCCCAGGTACAGCCTGCGCAGGCGCGCCCCGCCCAGGCCGCCCGGCGGCAGCTCGCGCAGGTAGCACAGGGGTCCGCGGGGCCCCGCCGCCGGGGGGCCGCTCGCGTGCAGTGCGCTCAGCAACGCCAGCTCTCGCACATCCAGGGAGGGCAGCAGACCGCCCGCTCGTTCCCACTCGGCTTTGCAAGGCTGCCGATGAACAGGCGCCTGACACGGACTCCCAGGCTTTGTAGTAGCTGCTGCGTGCCCAAGGAGGGCGCGTGGCCTAGTACCAACGGCCGCGGCCACAGCGCGGGCTGGCCCCGCAGGCCCCAGAGGCCCCCGACACGTACGCGCAGCAAAGTGAAAAGGTTACAGGCCGGCAGAAAAGACATGATCTCTTTCTGCAGCTCGACTGGCAGTGAGTCGCCGTCGTCCGCGGCCGCCGCCGTCGTCGCGGGGGTGGGCGGCCGGCCGGGCGACTGGCCCACGGGGCTGGGCAAGCTCTCCATAGCGCCGGGGACAGGAAACAACTCGGCCGGGGGGGAGGACCCGAGCTTCTTCTTCTCTGTCAGTCAGTTTTCAGCCACGTTGTCCGCCCCCCTTCCATCCCCTGGGGGGGGGGGGGGGGAGCAGCCCGCGCTCCACCCTCGCCCCCCTCCCCCCTCTGCGTGCTCCGGCCACTGCCTGCCCGCGGCCAGCCCCCCGCCGCCCGGGGGCGGGGAGGGGGTACGGGGCACGCCGTGCCCGCGCGGCACCCCGCCAGGCCCGTCTGCGGCCGCCCCCTTCCCGTCCCCCTAGCGCCCCCCCTCCCCTCGCTCGCGCACGCGCCCGGAGGCCCGCCACGCTCGCGGGCGTGGCGCGCGTGGGTGGACAGGACGGGGCACGGGCGCGTGTGCTGGCGCGGGCCGACAGGGGCGGTGGCGCGCGCCGGGGGGGGCGCCCTCGGCCCACACGGGGGGTGCCCCCCCTCCTTTGGCGCGCGCACGGGGCGGCGCGTGCCGGGATGGGGGGCGCTCCCCCCCTCCGCGCGCGCCAAGGGGGGGGGCGCGCCGTCCCCCCGTTCGGTAGCCGTCCGGAGCCAGGGGTTGCACAAAGTCGGTTCTGGCCAACCTCGTACAGCGCCTAGCCGGCCTCCCCATGTTGCACCTTCACCAGCCTACTACCGCGGCCGCCGGCGCCAACGTCCCTGCCGACGCCGCGCCGCCCGCGCCCACACCCCTCGAGCAGGGCTGGGAGAGCCTCTTGCAGGGTGTCCTGGAGGAGCGTTGGTCCCCGGCACAGGCGCACAAGCTCCAGTACTACCTCCACAGCGGCAGCCTCGAGACCGGTGGTCTGCAGGTGTGGAAGACCCTGGTCGCTACCTTGCTCCCACGGCGCGAAGAGGAGGCGCTGCTGTTTTGCTTGCGCGCAGCACGCGCCAAGGTGCGACACGCGATCGGTCTGCTGCGCGAGTGGAGCCAGGAAAAGCTGGCCGAGTGGGACGGCGCCGTGGCGCTGGGTACGGAGCTGGGGCTGGCGGTGGTCCAGGGCCCGTGCAACCCGGCCGCCCGCCAGCAAGTGGAACGCCTCATCGACGGGGCACCGGCGTCCGAGCTCGGGAGAATGGCCTGCGCACAGGCGGCGCCCGAAGTTTTCCTCGAACTGCTTCAAGGCCCCGACACCGAGCTGGCCGCCTCGGGTGGCCGGCTGCTGGCGCGCGTGAGACTCAACAGCCTGTCGCCCATGGCGTTCGCCCTGGCCTGGCTGCGGCTGCTGGCGGTGGCGACACTGCTGTGGTCGAGGGCCCTGGCCAGGTCTGCCTCGGAGCGCACGCTGCGCTCCTTGCTGGCGGGCCTGCGGGCCCGGCGCGGCGCGGCCAGGAAGCGGGCCGCGTCCAGGTTCCCCTTGGAGCTGCTGTTGGTGGACATACTGGATGAATTGCGCGTGCCCCTGGCCGAGCCGAACGTGGCCGACGCACGCCGGGTGATAGCCATCCTGCGCGCCGCGCTGCTCCAGTCGCAGCCCGAGGACTTTCGGCCGATCTTCCTGGACGCCGGGGCTTTGCTGCACTCTCGCAGCCTGGTCTGGCCGGTGGCGGCGGTCCTGCTGAGGTCCCCCTTGCTCTTGCACACTTTCCTGGGGCTGGGCACCCCGGTGTACCAGCCGCCCTTGCCCTTCGAACTGCGGAGCCAGACGGTGCTCGAAGTACTCTGCACGGGCTTGTGCGCCGAATACCCGTGCGTGAAGATGGCGAGCGAGGACTTTGCCGCGGTGTGGCTGATGCTCGATGTCCTCGCCCACTACGGCGCGGACCCGGCGTGCGACTGGCTCGGCGAGCAGAACGCCTACGCTGCGCAGTGCATGGGTGTGCGGTGGTGGCGCCTCAAGGCCCGGCTACGGGCCCGGGGGCTCCCCAGCCCGGCCTCGGCCGTGGACCTGTTGCGGACCATCGAACGCGCCGCCCGGCTCATCGTCCACGAGCCCCCGGCCGAGCCTCAGCGCGACGAGCCCCCGGCCGCGCCACCGGCCGTGCCCCAGCGCGACGAGCCTCCGGCCACGCCACCAGCCGCGCCCCGGCGCGACGGGCCGCCCGCCGTGCCGGGGGCCGCAGCGTCCTCCAAACCGCTGGGCTCGCTACTGTGCAGTGACCAGCCCTACCTCGCGCCGTCCCTGCCCGGGGGGGAGAATCCGCCGGGGCCGGCCCTGGGCGCGCTGCTGGAGGCAGGCGCCGGACAGGCCTGGCCCTACGGCTCCCGCGGGACGGACGGGGTCCTGGCGCAGCGCGAGACGGCACCGGCACCCGACCGGGCGCCGGCCGGCCGCGCCCCCAGCCCCTTGCAATCCGTGCTGGAGAGGTGCAAAAGGCTGCGCACCTGCAACAAGAGGCTGGCCCGCGAACAGAAGAGATTACAGTCCGAGGTGGACAGGCTGACCTCCCAGCACGAGACACTTAGCCGCCGCGGCCAAGAGCTCCGGGCCGAACAGGCGGACTTGCTCGGCGCCCTCAAGGGCCTGCGGAGGGCACGGCTCGGGCTGGCCGCCGACGTCGCGGCCGCACAGGCCACCCTACAGCGGCTGCGGCAGGCCGCCGAGCAGCAAGAGCCCCCGCGGGCTCGGACCTGTGACATTTGCGAAGAGGGCCCCCGGCCCCTGGTCGTGTTCGTCCCCTGCGGCCACGCCCGGGCGTGCCGAGAGTGTGCAGCAGGGATGCGCGAATGTCCCTTCTGCCGGCGGGACATTCAGGACCCTGGTGGTGCCGATCTAGGCGGGGCTCTCGTAGCCCGCGCTTGGCCGTCGCCGTGTGCCTGAAATTAAAAGGGAGATAGCTTGCCTCTGCTCCCTACCGGTCCGGAGGGGTTCGCCGGCCTTCGGCTCCGACGACGGGCCGGTGTTCACGGCCGGGGACGGGGCTGTGCCGGCACACGCACGCACGTGGGCTAAGCTAGGCTAGCTGGAGTAGGCTGCGCCAGGGGATTTACTTGACAGACTGGGCTTGGCTACTCGGGAAATAGCTCTACGGGGTGAAACCTTCCTTGCAGCTCTACGGTAAGAGCTTTTATCGCCTCTCTGTTGATTGTATCCGACCGGTAATGCCAGTCAATGTCCACGGGGGCAAAGCCCCTGTCTTTTCTAATCCGCTGAAAATCCACCAGAAGCTGGTACCACTCCGGGTCCGATTTCTCCAAGCACAACGATAATTTCCGCAGGGTCTCGATCTCCGCCACCAGCTCCACCAGGACGGTCCCATCGAACCAAACAGCCTCTTGAAACCTGTCCAGCCTCACGGCTAGCACTTGCAACGGCGGCTGGAGCAATGTCTGCAGCTGAGGGTAAGACAGGTAGGTATCGTCTATTGCCAGGTCGGCTAGTTTTGGCATTGGCGGTATTGTGCCCTTGACCACGTCGAAGTCAGAGAGGCTCAGCTTCTCCGCTCCCTGCAGGCGAGTCCAACCAGCCTGCTGCAGCTCCAGACGTCGGTAGCTCGACCCCGGGGTAACACTGGTGGCCCTTAAGTCTACCTCCCGCAGAGTGGTTGTTGGTCCTCGTTGGAACGCGCACAGGACGTCGGACACTGGCCCCGGTTCTGGACGCGGCGTCGCTAACGAGAGGACCTCCAGCTGTTTAAGGCATGGTAAATCATAACAACCGTCGCCGAGCATGTCTGGTATACTAATCGCTGTCAATTGGAGCTGGGCCAGCTGTTGGCAGCGCCCAACCAGGGCGTACACTTCCGCCACCCGTTTCTGCTCCCGCTGGGCTTGGGCCTCGTCGCTTGACCAGTCAGTAACCTCACACTTAAACGTCCGCAGGGTTGGCTCCAGCTTTTGGTCAAAAGGGGGTAGCCCGCTGCACGTACTCAGCGACAGTGCACCGCCTGCTGGGAGCTTCCGGAGCAGCGACAGAGGGGGTGCTCGGCAGTCATTCAGCACCAGTCTGCTTAGCAATGGCAGTGCAGCGCCGCCGACTCCTGGCGGATCTCGATGTGTCGCCCAGTCCAGGCCCGAGATGGTCAGCTCCTGCACCGTCCGGGGCGCTTGGTACCACCGCCAAGCCGGGGCCTGTTCAGAGTCGTTGTAGTCTAGGTGCAGGCTACGGATGGGCAGCGACGATAGCCACGTCAGATCCTCCGGGGTTGGGACCGTGCCAGTACAACCTATTCGCACAGAAGCGGAGGCAGGGCTGTCCCTACGCCAGAACTCTGCCACCTGGTGGAGCAAGCGGCAGTTCTGGCTAAAGCCAGACGAGAGGAAGGCCCACCGCGAATGGTGCGCCAGCCGCGACCAAGGTAACTTGTGCCAGCGTTTCTCTTCCACAAGGCCAAACAGGTTGGTGGCATTAAACGTGAGCGTGGCGTCAGCCGGGATCTCCAATCTAGTGCCTCGCTGACACTTAAGGTCGAGTAACTTCCGTAGGTACCTCAGTCGTATGCGATCGGCGGCTTCCTCACTAAGCGTTTGCACTCCTTGTTCCTCGAGCGTGCCAACCCCGAACAAGGCCAGTAACCATTTCGTGCTGCTTTCCCTGGCCTCTGCTGGAGCGGCGGGCAGGCGCCTCTGATCGCGGGACCGGCCGCCGCCCCGCGTGTAGTCGTTGGGGTAAAAGCCCGGTCGCGTAAGCCACACGGGGGTCTGGCTGTCCAGCAGCTTGCTTAGCTGCGGCTCGGAAAAGCAGTGCTTGCTGAGTTCGAGCACCACCTCTGACGGGAGCCCCTTTTGTCTCCTGTTTGCATTGAATACGGCCAGAGACGCAGTCCACTCGTCCGACTCGCCGTAGGTGCGCTTGCTCAGGCGCAGCCGTTGTAGATTTGGCAGCGCGGCTAGGCGTCGCTGGACAAAGCTCTCGGTCAGCCAAGTACAGTTGTCGAGGTCGAGCTCTTGCAGCTTATTTTTGCCCCCCTGGGGATCAAACAGCCTCCGCTGCAGATCGTACGCCAGCTCGCCAAGGTGTTCCAACCGCAGGCTTGATAGCTCCGGCGCTGTAGGGGCGTGGGAGAGACTTCCAAAACCGCTAAGCGTCAACCGGGTCAGACTCTTCATTTCGCTCCATTCTTCTGGCGTGGCCATGAGCTCACAACTTCGTGACCGGGAGGATCGCACGACGTAGATTGTAAGTTGTTGCAGCTGGTTCACTGGACACCAACCCCGCAGCAGGTCTGACAGCTGCAGCCGATGGGGGGCACCCTCTCCAACCTCTTCATTGGTTACGTAGATACACAGTATCTTGAGGTCTTGCCAACAAGGCTGACTTTTCCGCTCTCGGAGCAGGTCCGCCTCTCTGATAGACAGAGTGCACGACGTAAGCTTCTTACAGTCGCGGACTCTTGTCTGCAGCTCTTGTCGCGCCTGGGCAGTCGACAATTCGTACCGGAGCGTCAGCTCTTCCAGACTGTCTTGGCAGTTCGTGAGCACTGCCCCGCAGTCCTCCATCCTGCGCGAGTCGAGAGCGTTTACGACGATGTTCAAGCACCTTAGTTTCTTCAGGTTGCCCAGCGCAGGCAAGGAGGCTTCGCGCCAGGGATTGACCTCTAACTGCGTGACCTGCTCAGCCGCCTCTCTCGTGAAGAGGTCACGGAGCAGTATGTTGCTGCCCCTGTCATCGTTTGTATACTCCCCCAAACGCAACTTTACCAAGTTAGGGTGCGCCCTCCAGAAGTCTGCAAAGCTGTACTCCGTTGTCCCCTGCACCGCCTCTCGTACTACCGGGTAGTTGCTCAGTTGCAGCTCAGTGCAGCTCCGCGGTATCGAATTCCAGAGCAAGTCCAGGACCCTCGAGTCTACCTCCATAAAGTCCTCCTCGAACACCAGACGTAAGCAGCCTACGTTAACACTAGCCAGCTCTTGCAGCAGTTCCACCAGTGCCTCGTTGAATGGAGTCGGAAGGAAGCCGAGGGTGACAGAGAGGAGCGGGGTACGCGCCAGCCCTTGTGATTGCCTGTACTGCTGCAAGCAAACCAGCATCTTGACGTTGCTGATGAAGCTCGCGGTTACAAACTCCCAGATCCCGTGGTTAGCTAGCTTGGGCCAGGCTTTGGCCAACAGGAGATTCACCAGCGCGCTTCCGTCGTCGTCACCCTCTGGTATATCTTGGTTGTTAAAGCTCAAGCAAAGATTGGGTGGGATGTGCACGTGCGCCAAGTACGGCTCCACGGCCTTCCGGCCCGCCGCGCTCCGTACTCGGGGGTTCGGTTGTTCATGACCAGGCACGGGCTGTAGTAATTCGCGTAGGTCCGTTGGTGGCCGCTTGCGGTCCGCAGAAGCCAAATCCAATGCATTCAGGAAACCATCGCCCCGGCCGAGCCGTGTGACCCAAGCCATGCCCTCTCGCGAGTAGGACAGGCTCGGGTACACAACCGCCAGTGCCGGCTGCGACTGGCGGTCGAGGAAGGTCTTGACCTCTGCGGCGAGCTGAGACATCGCTGTGTCCTTCCTCTGATGATGAGCAGGATGTGAATGTTTTCGTTTGTCCCTAGCTTTGCCGCAGACAGCGCATGAGTGTGACATGGCTAGCTTGTGTCTCTGGCACCTGTTTTACTCCCAAAGCAGAGACACTGGGTAGTGGCAGAGGCAGAGAGAGATGTGGGAGAGGGAGAGGGAGAGACGGAGAGAGAGGGAGAGAGGGAGAGAGGGAGAGAGAGAGGGAGAGACGGAGAGAGAGGGAGAGAGGGAGAGAGAGAGGGGGACAGAAGAAGAGGGAGGCAGCAGGGGGGTCTGTCTGCCTAGCCGTCGCTACTACTGATTGGCGGTTGCCTACCGGCGCAGGTGCCTCCGATAGTTGCCCCTGGCTAACTGCCAGGGGGGGCTACGAGCGGGGATGATTCGGACCACCCTAAGCAGGCCGCGAACGCAGACACGTCACACGCGCGCCTGGAGCACCGGTAAGGCTTTAAGTAAAACTAAACAGGGGTACAGGCGTGACAGCCAGGAGGGTTGCTCCGCTGAGAGGCTGTTTTCAGCCTTCTGCGGTCTCCACCAGTGCCAGGGCATGAGAATGTCCTGCAGGAGTCAGGTTGAACGTAGGGGGGGCGCCCTCCTCCTTGACCGAGGCTGGGCACGGGCGTGAGGTCCAGAGTACCGCGCGGAGAGGGGCCGCTTCTCTTCTTCTGTGTGGGTGTAGGGGGGGGGGGGGGGAAAGGGGGGATGCATGCTAACCTCGGTATGAGTTAGGGGGGGGTATCACTAACCTGGGTGTGAGTCAGGGGGGTAGAGGTACCACCAACTTGGGTGTGAGCGTAGGGGGTGGGGACCTCGGTATGAGTTAGTGGGGGGGGGGGGGGGTATCACTAACTTGGGTGTGAGCGTAGGGGGTGGAGACGCGCTAACCTCGGTGTGAGCGTAGGGGGTGGAGACACGCTAACCTCGGTGTGAGCGTAGGGGAGGGTGTACCACTAACTTGGGTGTGAGCGTAGGGGGTGGAGACGCGCTAACCTCGGTGTGAGCGTGGGGGGGGGGGTGTACCACTAACTGGGATGTGAGCGTAGGGGGCGGAGACACGCTAACCTCGGTGTGAGCGTAGGGGTAGAGGTACCACTAACTTGGGTGTGAGCGTAGGGGGTGGAGGCACGCTAACCTCGGTGTGAGTTGGGGGGGGGGGCACGGTGTGCGCTCCAGGGTACTCGGGGGGGGGGGGGGGGGGGAGCGTCGGTTCCTTCTACTCCACGCGCCGGGGGGCGGGGTCCCGGCTCGCTGGTGTGCACGGGCGCTAAGGGGCCGCGCTAGGGTCGCTGGTCTTGTCTCGCGCGGGGCCCTGGCGGACCCACCAGGGCAGGCCGGGCGCCCCGGCCGGCGGCGCGGTTGGTGGCGCGGCCGGCGGCGCGGGCCGGGGCGCTCCTCGCCAACCCTGCCAGCGCCGCGCCGGGCCCGGCGGCCCGGCTATACACCCGGTGAGGCATTTCGAGAGGCAGACGTGCGGCCGTGTCAGCAGGCCACACTCGAAGCACACGTCGGCAAAGCACCCCTTGTGCGGGCAGAGGTACAGCTCCGCTCGCCGGCACTGCGCGCCCACCTCTAGCGCCGAGGCTAGCACGACACAGGCCCCCGTGCACGCGGCGCACTGCACTTGTCTGGTCTGCTCCGCGGCGCCCCCTGCCTGGTCGGCCACCGACATGAGCGAGAGCTTTTCTGTGCGGGGTGCCCGTGGGACGACGACGACGCCGGGAGTGGCGCCAGTGCAGGGAGGGGGGGTGGGGCGTGGACAGCGGGGCCGCCTGGCCGCCCGCGCCGGCGTGGCCCAGGCCCGAGGGTGCCGGGCAGGGAGGCGAGGGGGAGGAGGGAGGGGGGGGGGGGCCGGGCAGGGGAGGGAGCGGCGCCGCCGCTGACTCCCCGCCGCCGCCGCCTCGGCTGGCTGTGCGCGTCGCGAGCCGTCCTTAGCAGAAAAGCCACAAAAAATTTAGTGGCCAGGGACAGCACCCCGACCAAGCACTAGCCATGCCACCAGCGAGCTTAGCCTGGTGGCCCTGGTGGCTGCTGCTGTTGGCGCTCCGGTGCAGCGCACTGTGCCCGTACCTTCCCGACTGCCAGAGCGTGTGCCCGGCGCACTTGGCCGACTACAGCAACCCGCACCAAGTGTCCGCGGCCCAGCTGGGCGCCGCCACCGTGGGGGCGCTGCTGGCCCATGTCAACAACCTGAGCGCGCACACTCCACCGCCGCCCGACTGCCAGAGCGTGTGCCCGACGCACCTGGCCGACTGCAACAACCCGCACCAAGTGACGGCGGCCCAGCTGGGCGCCGCCACCGTGGCCACACTGCTGGCCCACGTCAATGCCCTGGACGCGCACAGCTTGCCGCTCCCGGCCTCCCTGCCGAACCAGACGGTGTTTGTGAACGCGAGCCTGGACATGACCAACAACACGGCCCCCGCCCCGCTCGTCGCGTCCGCGTCCTCTGCGACTGTCACTACCGGCACCACCTTCACGGGCAAGGCTACGCGGGAGGGAGACGCGTTCGGGGCTTTCGGCACCACGTGGCACGTCGTGACGGGCGCCCCGATCGAAAACTACTGGTCCTCGGCACTGGTCTGGAACAGGTCACTAGCCTACTTGTCCAACGCCACGAGGCTGTACTCTGGCACCAACTACACCGGCGAGTGGCTCCGCCTCGACTTTGGACGGACCGTGCTGCTTCGGCGTTACTACCTCAAAGCAGAAGTTAGAAACCTTGGTCTGGGCCTGGCTTTTTACGGTGCGCTCACCACTTGGTACGCCGCCACGTCATCCAATGGCGTCGACTGGAGTGTGTGGCATGCACAGGATAGTGCGTACACGTGGATTGGCAGCACGGCGTACTGGTATGCACTGCAGCCCGCCACCGCGGGCACCGCTCGATACGTGGAGTTGCTCGTGCCGACTATTTTTGTCACTAACGCGGTCTTGACTGGATTTCCGACGCTGAAGCACCCTTGTCTGATCAAGCAAGTGCGTTTTGATTGGGACGAAATAGCGTGGCCGTCCGAGCCCACGCGCGTCGTCAACAGGGCGTACGTCGACTACGCTATCGCGCAGACCCAGCAGCTGCTGCGCGTGGGTTCGAGCACGATCGCGAGCCGCGGCGGCGTCAACCTGCTGCTGCCTTCGTCGCTGCCCCCACAGGCGCGGCTGCTGCAGCTCGACAGCGCGGGGGCTATCGACGCGGTCACCTTCACTGCCGGCCAGTGGGGGTCCACGGCTGTCCAAACCTTCACGCCCGGCGTGGCGGCTGGGGTGCTCGTCAGTGACACGCCGCTCGTGGCCCCGACCGCGGGGCGCATCACCTACTCTACTTGGTCGGCGGGCAATTACACGAGGTGGTGCAACGCGTGGGGGACAACCAGGCGCTGGCTACTGACGGCGCAGCTGGCGCTGCGGAACCCCGTCAACCCGGCTTCGCGCGTTTGAGGCGGGCTTTGGTCTCTCGGACTGGGCCGGCCCGCCTGACCCCTCGTTCTACCAGGGGCCGGGCTGGCTAGCCGCAAGTGCTCGCGGAGACGGCGCCACCGCCTGGGGGGACGGCGCTTTGCTCAGTCTCGCGGGCGTACTCGATGTGCAGGCCGGGTGGTGCGTGTGGCTGCAGGTGAACGGCACCACACAGGGCGCCAACAGTTACACGACGGCCCCCGGCCGACAGACCTTGGTGACCATCACCGAACTCGCCGCCTAGTGCCGGCACGGCCCTGCCCAGGGTTTTATAAAAAAATTCTGTACCCAAGCGTAGCACCACGGCGTAAATTGACTGGGTTTAATAAGAGCTGCCAAGCCTCGGGGTCGGGCCGACCACGACTGGTGGACACTGGCACGCCGGGCCCGCGGCCGACAGCTGGCCTCCCGCGCGACCACTCGTGGCTCACTCGTGGCTCACCCTGACACACCCGGACACTCATTCTTGGCGCTGGACTGGCAGCGTGTCGATCACAGTTAGCAAACCACTCGATTCCAACAGCTTGACGATGGACCCAGTGTGTCCAGCACCCGTATAGACGAGCGCGGGTTGCTCGCACCGCAGCACGGACGCCGCGGTATAGACCTCCAGGACCAAACTGTGCACCTTGATGTACAAATCGTAGTCTCTAGGGCCGTCCGCTTTCTCCGCTTCTTGCTTCAGGTCTGCCGCGGCTTTGTGCAGGCCCGACAGCAGGCGAGCTCGTTCTTCTTCCTTCATCTTTTGCAAGGCCTCGGTCCAGGCCTTTAGAGAATGTCTGAACTCGTTGCGTTCGACCACCGCTGTGGTTGTCCCGTCTTTATGCGACTGTAGGAGATCAATGCCTCCTGTCCATTTCTCCCAGGACGAGAGTATCTCCAGGGATTTCTGCCTTGGGGTAGGGGTTCCCAATCCAAACGGCAGATTGCCGAAGCTGTGGAAGCAGATAAACTCAGTGACGCCCGTGATTTGGTACGCCTTGGAAAGGTGCCGAGCGTCACAAGGTAACAAGCTCGCCTTCTCTTCTCGAGCGAAGCCCCTTGCTAACTGCAGGCCCGCCGACGACGATCTGTCCCATTTTCTAACGTGGGCTTCCAGACTACAGTAGCCACCTGGAGTGCGTCGGGCACCCTTGGTGAACTCGGTGCTTGATTGATCAATTGTCTCAGGTGGATCAATTGTCTCCGGTGGCAACTGTATGTTGGCATCCGACTGTTCGTAGATCAACGTCCACTGCTTAGTAAGGCTCCGTCGGGACCATTTCACCAACGCTTTTAGCAACTCGGCGACCGCGTCCTTTTGTGCGCCTGTGAACACTTCGTCGTGGTCAACGTGGCTCTCCCCGATCAGAACTACGCGCGTCGAGTCTTTCTTTTCGGCCAAGACTATAGACACGATTCCCGTGGCAGTGTACGCGTCTCGGTGCTGGGCCAGCAGAGACTTAATCTCACATTGGCCGCAGGCCTGCGGCTTGCTGCCGGGGGCTTGACATCCTGCTGCGAGTTTGCGAGCTCCTTTAATCAGGAAAGGAGGGGACAGGAAGGAAGGGGCTGCGGGGGGGCCCCCGTCGAAGCTTTGCTACTTTGCTAGCGCCGCCGAGTGTGGTGAGCTACGCCTTCTTCTCCCCTCCCTTCCCCGCCTCTTCCTTCCCCCGCCGGTGGTGGGTCAGGGGAGGGCCAGAGCAGGCCCTGTCCGCTCGCCCCGCGGCCTCCTCCTCCGGCTGGTGCGGGACCGGGCGCCTCAGGCCTGGCACGCGGCGGGCGAGGCGCTGGGCCACAGGTGCCTGGGCAGCAGGAGCTGCCAGCCCGCCAGCGGGGCCGGGCCGCCGCAGGGGCTAGGGGTGGCGCCCGGCCCCGGCGGCGGGCTGCCGCTGGCACTGCCGCCGGCCTGGCCGGGTGTCGGGCTGGGGGCCGGGCCGACGGGCAGCGGGACACAGCCGTCGGCGGGCGCGGCGTACTCGAACCCGGCCAGGCACTCACAGCGCCAGGCGCCGGCCTGGCTCCGCACCAGCCGGCTGCGCGTGCTGGCCCCGCACGTTCTCGCGCGCTCGGCCAGCTCCGGATGGCGTTCGCTGTAACAGCGGCAGGTGCTGTTCTCGGCCCGCAGGCACACGCCCAGGCCGTCCCGAGGGCAGACGCAGAAGGACGGCCCGCCGACGTCCTCGAGGCACGCCGCCGACTCGTGGCAGGCCGGCGCGCACGGCCGGCGCTCGCAGAAACGGCCGCCGCGGCCGGGCTCGCACACGCAGCGCTGCGCCAGCGAGCGCGCGTACCTGGTGCGGTTGGCCTCCGCCTCGGCGCGGTAGTTGTCGGCGTAGCCGGGCAGCTGCGAAGGGTACACCCGGTAGCTCAAGCCGCCGAGGGGCTTTCTTTTTTTTCTAGTTCAAGACAATAATTAGAACAAAACTCATAAGTATAAAATCGGTCAAAACTATCATCAATGGCTGTAATCTGTCGGTTCGCTAAACACAGAGTCAATCCACACACATAACAACTAGTGAAGTCATACATACGATGATTATATAAATACTCCATAATGTGTAAACGAACATCTAATGGTAGGTTCTTAATTTCACTCATACACTATATTAGAATTTAAGAAAAATTTTAGATGTATCATTATTTTCTTTTTTTGGTTTCTCTGGTTGTTGATTGTAAACATTAACAGATATGTTTGATTTCTTACCTTAACCTTTCTTAGGCTGTTCTTCTTCCTCCTCCTCGCTATCATCGCTATCCTCGCTTTCTTCTTCCACTTTCTTTTTTACCGCTTTCTTTGCCTTCTTCTGTTTGGTCTTCAATTTCATACCAGCAACCCGTCGCGCAACGATATCAACAAAGTCGTGCTCTACTTCCTCGTCTGAACTACTCTCCTCACTTTTCTCACCATCCCTCCCCTCAATCATATCCTTAGCCAACTGTTTCTTAGTAATGTGGTCCATCTTTTCGTCATTAGTAATTTCTTTCACATTCTTAGCCTCTTCCTCAGCAAGTAGTTCCCTCGCCCTCTCAATCTTTCTCTGTTTAGCCTGGTTCTTCTTAGCCTCCCAACCCTTTTCAAGATTTTTCATAGCGACCTCTCTATTACCTCTTGGCATTTTATAACTTGTTTATATTATTATACAAAATAATATTATTTAGTTTTTATTAATAAACTAATTATATAGCGGTTCAATGAGCCAATACAAAAGTTTATTAGGATTGAATGAAATCACCACAGATAGTCTAAATATAGCCAACTTAGATTTAACGAACACTAATATTATTGGCTTAAACACTGATAGGGTGCCAGAAGATGCTGACCCCGTAAATCTTTATTTCACCGATGGCCGATTTGATGCGAGGTTATCTGCCAAATCAACAACGGACATTAAAGAAGGGAAACCGTTTATACTACACTGAGCAACGAGTAAGGGACAACGACGAGGTTAAAGCCTCAACTCAACATCGCTCTAATACATCCAACCCACACCAAACCAGTTTATACAATTTGGTAGACACTAACATATCCGCACCAACGGTCGGTCAATACTTAACATACAACGATGTTGATGGAAAATGGAGGAATACCACCCTGGGGTCAATAGACACACTCTCCGATGTAGTCATAACCGCACCAATAGCGATGAATAGTTATCTAACATATAATTCAATAAGTTGGGTCAATAAAACCTTTCCGATAAATGTTGATGAATTCGGCAATATTAATATGGGCGGTTATTTGAATATAACAGGAGTAAATTTACTAAATACGATATTGGTTTCTTCAATCATAACCACTGCGACATTTGATGATGCTTTTGACACACGGCTCGCGACTAAATCAACCACTAACTTAGCAGAAGGAACTAATCTATATTATACTGATGGCAGATTTGATGCTCGTCTCGCCACTAAATCAAACACTAACTTAGCAGAGGGAACGAACCTTTACTATACGACAGCCAGAGCCAATACAGATTTTGACACAAGGCTCGCAACCAAAAGCACCACAGATTTAAAAGAAGGGACTAACTTATATTACAGCACAGCAAGATTTGATAGTCAATTGGCAACTAAGAGCACCACCAACTTAGCTGAGGGAACCAATCTATATTACACCACCGCGAGAGCCAATACAGACTTTGACACACGGCTAGCTACTAAATCAACTACTAACTTAGCAGAAGGAACTAATCTATATTATACCACCGCTAGGGCTAATACGGATTTTGACACACGGCTAGCTACTAAATCAACCACTAACTTAGCCGAAGGAACTAATCTATATTATACTAATGCTAGGTTTGACACCCAATTAGCAACAAAGAGCACCACCAATTTAGCAGAGGGAACTAATCTATATTATACCACAGCCAGAGATAATTCAAATTTTGACACACGGCTCGCAACTAAATCAACTACTAACTTAGCTGAGGGAACAAACCTTTACTATACGACAGCCCAGAGCGAATACGGACTTTGATACGAGATTGGCTACCAAGAGCACCACCAACTTAGCAGAGGGAACCAATTTATATTACACTAATGCGAGATTTGACACACAATTAACAACAAAGAGCACCACCAACTTAGCAGAGGGAACCAGTTTATACTATACCACAGCAAGGGCGAATACGGACTTTGATACACGGATAGGAACTAAATCAACGACGAATCTAGCCGAGGGAACGAACCTTTACTATACGACAGCCAGAGCGAATACGGATTTTGACACGACTAGCTACTAAATCAACCACTAACTTAGCAGAGGGGACAAACCTTTACTATACCAATGCGAGGTTTGACACTCAATTAGCAACAAAGAGCACAACCAACTTAGCAGAGGGAACCAATCTATATTACACCACCGCGAGGGCTAATACAGACTTTGACACACGGCTAGGAACTAAATCAATAATGCTTTAAGTGATGTAATAATAACAACACCCGCAAACGGGCAATAATTATCATATAATGGAACGAACTGGGTGAATTCAACAGGGTCTCTGGCTTTTCTTGCTTTATCTGGTGGAACAATGACGGGCGATGTAAAACACGGGGCTTCTGCTTTTACTCTATACACAGCACCGCAGGCTATGACGACCAATACAACTCCTTCTCCATTTGTGGCTTCTGCTTCTAATGAATACAATCCAGCATATTATGCTTTTAATGCCGACCAGAACGATTACTGGACGACGGCTATTTATTACAACGACACGACAGGAGTATATAACAGAGTGACAGCAACTACGAATACTTGGGGAGGTGTTGGATACACAGGCGAATACATAAAAATTGATTTAGGAGCGATATACAAAATAAAAACATATTATGTGCGGTCTTCTTCTGCTAACTTTATTGAAACAACCCCGAGTATTTGGTATGTTGGAACAAGCACAGACAATGCGACATATACATTATGGGATTCACAGACAGGTCAGGCTTGGGCAAGTCAAACGACTAAAACACATACACCCGCTTCAAATGTTAATGCGAGATATATCATTTTCGTCGTGAATAAGACGGGGAGTGGTGGAACTTCATTTAGAAGCCAGCCCCGTATAGCAAGTTTGTATTTTGATTATGAGACATTTAATTATGATATAACGAATGTTAGAAATATCACAGGATACTCATTAAAAACGAGCGGAGCCATAACAGCAAGCGGAGCCATAACGGCTAGCGGATTAATTACTGCTAATGCTGGATTAACAGGAACCACATTAACGGCTAGCGGATTGATTACGGCTAATGCGGGTGTATCAGGAACGACATTAACAACAAGCGGATTGATTACGGCGAATGCGGGTATATCAGTTGTTAATAGCACGGTAGACATAAGGGGGGAAGCGAGAAGCGGGTCTCCCGGCTCTCCTGTCGGTCTCTATGTTTCAGCAAATCTCGGCCAGGCCTCTGGGGGTGTTGAATTCAGGCACAGCAACGGCACACAGGGTGTTGGTTTTGATTATAATTCAATATATGCAGCAGGAAGCGATGGAAATCAAAACATAAATTTTTATGCTAAGGGTAGCGGGTCGTTAATTGCTAATAGTAATTTTTATGCTAGTGCGATGTTAGTAGCGGATGGAGGAAGCAAGTTATCCATTCAAAATAGTGTAGACGGAGGAAATGGACAAGGAATTTTTATGTGGGATACACCAGATAGCAATTGGGGTATTTATATGGCGAGTTCTGGTGCTGGTAAAGCACTAAACGGAGGGACTGCTCCTGCTTCAATAACTGGCGATTTTTCGTCTCACGCTATTAGATTTAGAGTGCCCAATAGTTCTACTAATGGATTTATATGGGAAAATCATTCAAATGCTTGTAAAATGTCATTAAGAGGAGACAACGGACAATTAGTCGTGCCGTTAAATGTTTATGTTTCTTCTGATAGAAGATTAAAAACAGATATCAAAGAATGTCCAGGCTTAGAATTGATTAATAAGTTAAATCCAGTCAGCTTTCGTATGATTGAAAACACTACACCACTTAGAATGGGTATGATAGCACAGGAATTAGATGACTCGCTACAAGAATTGAATATGCCAGACTTTGCGGGATTATCTAAAAACCCTGTTATGGTTCCCTGCGAAAAGCAAAGAGCAGAATGTAAATCAAAAGGAGAATGTATCAAGCCACAAGATGTCAAAATGGTTGATACTGGCGATTATTGTTATACCATTGCTTATCCAGAGTTTATAGCTCCATTAATTAAGGCGGTTCAACAATTATCAGAAAAGGTAGTTAATTTAGAAAAAGAAAATAAACTTTTACTTAATATATTACAAGACCAAACCAACCAATTAGCAGAAATCAGAGCAGTCGTATTTCCAAACCCAATATAGTTTTTGAGATTGTAATTACTATGCCCCCTAGATTACACCCACCAACACTTATAGATATGGCGGATGGCGAACTGACACCAGAGTTGAAAAATCGTGTTTTGGACATTTCGTTGAAGAATGAGGAAAAAAAATTGACCACGAATTGGAAGATAACTGGAATTGTTGTTGTATGAAAAACAGACCAACCGATAGCAGACTTATTAAGTATCTGTTTCAGATGGGTATTATTAATCTATAATCACACTTTGTATCGTGAGGTTGTCTGAAAAGAACTTGCCGTGCGAGGTAGCCAACACGTATGTCGGTATTTTAACCTTACTTATCGGCATCTGCCTTCCTTCGCCTTCTTCAAGCAAGAAATGAGCATTCAGACGAATAGATTTTATACCACGAAGCATCATTTGAACATATTAGAGGTTTAGCTTCATCAAAACTAACACACCAATCACTCATCGGCTTATACACACATCCTTTTTGAATACAATAAAGACAACTTTCATTCTTTTTTTCGCTGACCCGCGAATAGAAATCACAAGCTGTCCGACCTAACACAGAGCAAACAAATAATAATATTAATAACATAATATATTATACACAATATAGTATGAGTGAGTTCAAATACCAAAAGATTATTTTTCTCAGTAATGATTTTCCAGGCGGGGTTAATGGTAGCAAGACATTTGACAAAAACATTCAAATGAACTTTACACCAACCAGGATGAATGTTAAGTTTATTCACTATATGAACGATTTGAACGAAACGAAAACAAAAATCCTTCATATGGACCGCATTGGAATTATCGGCACATTCGCAGACAGCACCACGGCAAACATTTCAAACCTCGGTTATAATCTTGGAAATATCGGTTGGACCGACGGGCAATACAGTTTTAGAGTGCTTAAAACAGACAATGGTAATATTGAGACTGACCCCTTGGGCGGAAGAATTGTTATTTGTTTAGAATTTCTTGGGTAATATTTATATAACCGATGGAAAAAATTAACGATATACGAGTTAGACCAGTTAAGCAAAACGGAGATGGCGACAAGTTGGCAAAAGGATATAAGTTATTTGATGAACCGTATGCCAATATTTTTCTTCTCGCTCGCAAGAAGAGCGGTAAGAGCACGGCACTGTTCGAAATCCTAAAACGAACGACCGACAAAAAGACCCGTATTGTCATTATCGCCAGCACAATACACAAGGACCACATCTACAAAGAAATGGTTAAGCACTTCAAGAAGAAGGGCAACCCAATGGCAATATACACATATTTGAAAACGGACGGATACAGTGTCATAGATTACGAGTTGGACAAACTGAACAAACCCGACGAGGAACAAGAAGGAGAAATCATTCAAGACGGGAAGGATGAAGTAGACAAGCCGAAGTTTTTATACTTTGGAAAAGAAGAAAAGAAGAAGCAGGAGGGGGGCGAAAAACCACCGAGGCAGAGCAAATACATCACACCAGAAGTCGTGTTCGTGTTAGATGATTGGGTAGTGGGTTGAGGGATAAGTCTGTTAGTGATTTACTTAAAAAAAATAGGCATTATAAAAGTAAGGTGATTATGAGCTCGCAGTATCTTAACGACCTAAAACCTGAGGCGATTAAACAGCTAGACTACCTTCTTATTTTTCCAGGTCAGTCTCAGGATAAAATAGAACTCGTGTATAAACATTTGGACCTCGGCTATGACCTTGAGTACTTCATTGAAAAATATCACGAGGCGACAAAAGAACGGTTTAACTTTTTGTATGTGGATGCTGTATCGGACGAATTGAGGCAAAATTTTAATAAAAGGTTTTTGTAATTTTATTATTTATTTTTTTTAGAACTATATACAGATGCCAGTTTCACCAGTGATTATTTCACAACCAGCAGGATACAATATCGGATACAATCCCAGTATGCCACAGAAAGGAGGAAGAAAGAAGGGAAAAAAGAAACAAACAGGAGGGAAAGTCAACTGGAAACGAGTCGGACAAGTAATATTGGATGCCAATAGGTTTATCAAGAAGAATCAATTGATTTCAAGAGGCGCTACTTTTCTGAGCGATGTCGGAGTGCCTTATGCGGACCGTGTAGCGAAGGCCGCGGCGAAGCAAGGCTACGGCAAGCAACGAGGAGGAGCCGTTAAATTTCGGTAAACAAATGTAAAAATCTTATATTAATTTTTTTTACTCAATATAATAGTAGTAATGCGAAGTAAGCCAAAGAAGAAACTTAAACAACGACCGCCGAGGATATACAGAACCAAAGATGGCCGACCATATATTAAAGTGAAAGGCAAACGAGCATATCTAAACTTTGGTGAGAAAACGAATGACCTTTCAACACTTCAAATCGTTAAATTATTTCTGAAATATATGAACAACCCCCGAGGTAAAAAAACTAGGGGTCGCACAAAAGAGCGAATAGTTAAGTCCGAATTTGACCGTCTTGAATACGAGAACCGCAACCAGATACAAGACAACTTACAGAAAAAATATGACATAATACACGAGCAGGAAGAAAAGGAAAAGCAGAAAAGGGATGAGATAGAAGAAGAAAAGAAAAGGTTGGAAATAAAAGAAATGAAAGACCTTGAAGAGAAAGAAGAAGAAAAGAAAAGAAGAGAGAGGAAGGAGGATGCTGAAATGAAAAGACGAGAAGAAAAGAAAGACGAGAAGAAAAGAAGAGGGCGATAGCGAATATACAACGGATTCATATGGAATTAATAGAACACCAGAAAACTAACAATCTTTTAACAATGCCTACGACACCACCACCCAAAAGGCCGAAAACACCGCAGTCTGACAAAATAAAAGATGTAACCAAAGAAATGAAAGCCAAAGACTCAAAATATAGGCAAATAGAACGGGAAAAAATCTTTAATGAAATGATAGATGGTCGTAGAGTCAATCCGAAGCTAACTAATAAGAAAATAATAAATAAACTAGCGGAAGTAGGATTTATTATCCCGATTGTTAAATCTGGCAAAAATAAGTCTAATTATAAAAATTCAATGAAACAGTTTCTTTACAATCACAAAACAACGGTCGGAATAAAAACACCAGCGGATGGATGGGCTAGGTTTGGTGCTTGGTTTTCTAAGAAAATAGCAAAAAAAAAAATTTAGCACCACCGCCATTTCAATCAGTAGAAAGAAAAGAAGAACAACCAGAACCACAACCAGAAGAAAAAGAACCACCGCCACAACCAGAACCACAACCAGAACCACAACCAGAAGAAAAAGAAGAAACAGAAGAACAACCACCAGCCGACGATGTGGATGCGAAAGACTTAATAAATCAATTCCAAAATACACCACCACCGTTAGAAGACGACAAAGAACAAGGCGGGAAATGCTACCGCGGGCTAATGACGGATGAAATAGACAACATTATGAAAAAGCACGATTGGTATTTAGGGACTGTTGCTAGCGACGAAAAAACAAATAGAAGCCAGAAAAAAGAAAGAAGTATGGGTTTATTATGAACACACAAAAAAGTTCGCAACCAGGACAACATTGGATTGCTGTTTGGGTTGACATCATTAAAGACAACTCTATTGAAATATACGACCCACTCGCACTATATAAACCTACTGACCTATTCCAACACCAAATGAAACAACTTATTGAAAAGAGTAAGCCGAGCACATACCTGCTTATGAAGGTTAATCAGGTTAAAAACCAAAATGATACAACAGATACTTGCGGGTGGCATAGTATTAGGTTTCTTAAAGAAAGAGCTAAGGGAAATCGCTTTAAATTTGCCAGCGGTTGGACGGACTTAAAAGAAAAAGAAGCGGAGGAGTTGAAAGTCCAGAACGGCTACGGTTTTGACACATTCATTTAGACCCGCCAGTAAAATAAAAAATGTATTTTCTAATATATAGTTTTTGAGATTGTAAGTGGTTTTTGAAAAAAAGCACTTACTATGGATTACCGTGGTGGGCGAAGTAGCAATATTTACTATGTCAATAGCAAAAATAGGATAACGGCACGGATAGTGATTTTACTCACTGCATTGATATGAAAGGGTTAGACAATCCGACACACTGTAAAATTTTACATATCTATGTGCCGAAATCGTATTATTCTGTCGCAAGTCCTTACAATACTTTTACTCTGAGTGAGAACGGCAACGAGGCACTCATTACGATACCCGAAGGAAACTACACAATGAATAACTTAAAAAATAAGCTAGCCGAGGTGCTAACCGCAGAAAGCCCCAACGACTACACATACATAATAACAAGCAACAACACGAACACCGACCCAGAAGATGGTAAGCTATTATTTACCGTGGCGAACAATCCCATCAACATCCAACCGCGGTTTGTATTTGATGACGAAACTCGCATCCACGAAATTATGGGGTTTGAGCGGTCTTCTACTTATTTCTTTGCTAATAATACCAGTAGGTCCCCAAATGTCATCATCTTGACTGGCGAAAAAACATTGTATCTACAAAGCGACCTCGTTGGCGAAGATGATAATCACGTATTACAGGAAATATACACTGCGAATGAAATCCCGTTCGGCTCTGTTATCTACGACGGCTCGGGTAGTGAATACGGAAAACGGCTATCTACGAGTTCAAGCAATGTGTATCGTTTTACTTCACTGATGAAAACGACCAACCCATCAACCTAAACGGTTTGGGTATAATGACATTGTTGATTTACCGTGAGACGAATTATTTTAATTTATTTACATCATTTTTTAATTTGTTAAAATCTAGGTAATTAATTATTTTATTTTTTCTCATATTAAAATATAGGAACCTTTTAAAAATCGTTTTTTGAGATTGTAAGTGGTTTTTGAAAAAAAGCACTTACACAAAAATGCCTACACAACACGGAGGCGAACTAGATTTCAGCAAGACTGACTACATCAGTGCTTCTTATCGTTTGAATAAGCTTAACCCACGAGAAAGCAGTAATGGAAATGTCACTATTACCTCCGCGGGAGGACAAGAAAGCACATTTGACCTTATTAGTCGCCCATTTAACTTGGCTAGGTCAGTTCTGAGTTTTACTTACACTATCCCAGACACAGATACTAAATACAACAAGGCTTATATGGACTGCCTTGCTCCTATTAGACAGATTCAACTTCAAACCCGTAGCGGAGTTTATTTGTGCGATTTGAACTATGTTGGAAATATTACAAAGATGATTTGGAAGCCCGAGACTTCGCTTAAAGACTTTCTCGCACTTGAAAACCACGATGTTGGCACTGGTGCTGGCTGTATGCTTCAAAAGTGTAATGCTGACAGTAGGGCGGAAACTGGATTTGATAATGCTGTTCTTGCTGGTCAGGCTGCGAGTGTTGCGACTGTGCTTGGTAGCATTGATACTGATGCTCACCTTCGTGCGACATTGAATGTTTATGGTAATGCTATTGCTAGTGCTATCGGCCCTCCTTCAACTAATGTCCGCCGTCATAATGATGCTCTCATCGCGGCTGGAACTGGAACTTCACTGCCTGTTAATGTGCCTTACAATGAGGCGAAGTATTTTACTGCTGGTGCTTTGGGTAATGGTGCTGGTGTTGGTGATATGGCGATTAAAACCAAGCTTAATCTTGGTATGCTTTACAACACTATTTTTGCCCTTGATAAAACTATTATGTTTCCTGAGATTTTGACGATGCGAGTTGTCTGGAACGGTTCTGCGAAGATTTATTATTCTGGTGCTGACCTGCTAAGTCCTGGTGGCGGTGCTAACATCGCACTCGGTGATGAGAATGTTTCTGTTAGCAATCTTAACTTGTTTCTTGCTGTTGAGCAGAACCCTGGTGTCATTCAATCTATTCAAAGCCAGATTGCGGGCAGTGGTATGAGTTTTGATATTGATTACCCCTATGTGTATAAGAATACTATTGGAACTAATAGCGATGGTAAAGATACTGAAAACCAAAACATTATTTTGCGATTTGACCGCGGGCACGGGCAGAGGTTGAAGAAGATTTATCACAGTGTGTTTAATTCTACCGAAAGTGTAAATACCGCTTCTGACAATGATGTCAATGATGAGCGGTCTGCTACGGGTGCAGTTGTTGCTAATGCTAAGAGAAAGGTTGTATCGTTTTACACTACCCTTGATGGAGCGAGACAGGAAGAATTTGATGTATCTGTGGCTAACCTTGAAGACTATATGATTATGAAGCCGAGGTTGGAGGGTAGTGCCTTGATGAATTCTAATGTGTATCAATACAACTGGGTTTATGCTAATTGCTGGGACAACAACCGCCCTTTGTGGAGCAAGGATCAGAACGAGATTAGTGGGCTTGACTTAACTCAGGAACGGCGATGGGAGTTTATTGGAACCTGCCGAAACAAAGTCCATTCTCACTACACTCTGGCTATTACTCAGCGAACTGTGAGTGTGAAGGAAAATGTAATTACAATTAGTTAAGAGGTAATTACTAATTTTTGATAGTTAATTTATTTTTTTAACAATATATACTAAACTTACACAAAACATGTTTTGAGGACGTAGGAGGTTTTTTGTAAAAAAAGCTCCTACAATGAGCCACCAACGAAATTTAGTCGCAGAAAATCCGAAAGGAGAGTTCGTAAATGTCAAAGTTGGGTATGACGGACACATTGAAACAAATAATATGAAAACCGCCTTCGGTGAAACATTAACCAGTTCATTAACACCAGTATTACAGGAAATCTTCCCCTACACAGTTAATACACGGATATGAACATTAACGGAAAACAAGGCGACCGTTTCATTTGATACGAATATGGCTAAATTAGAAACAGAAGGAAAGGCTAATGCTAATGCGGTATTGACAAGCAAAAAAAGAATAAAATACAGAACGGGTATGGGGGTCCTGTGTCGCTTTACTGCCTTATGGGAAACAGATGAAACCAAAGACTATCGTTCATATATTGGAATAGGCGAAAGCGATGCCAACAACGGCTTCTATTTTTGGAAACAGAATGATTTAGGAATGTTCATTCTTCATTCAATAGCAGGAACTGACACATTCATAGCACAAGAAGACTGGGATGACCCTTGTGATGGAACAGGATATATGCCCGATCTAGACTGGACAAAGGGAAATGTAGTTCAAATTCAATTTCAATACTTGGGCTTTGGTGCTATTAAGTTTTCAATTGAGAACCCAGAGACTGGCGAATTTCAATTAATACACACTATCAAGTATGCGAATGCTCATACGGGAGTTAGTCTGAGGAATACAACTTTGCCATTCTCCGCTGGTATATATAATTCTGGTGTGGATGATGGTGTCTAAATTCTAAAAACTGCTAGTGTTGGTTTGTTTGTTGAAGGCACCAACACTATTAATTCAAGCATATCAAATGAAGCGGAAGGAGAAAAAAAGGCGAGCACCACTGAAAGCCCAATTCTCAGCATAAAAAATAAAACAACTTTGAATGGTGTTGCGACCAATTATTCAATTGTTTATCCAACTCTCGTGAGCATATCAAACGAAGACAGTAAGGTTAATATAGTGCGAATTGTGAAAACGAGTGGAGCACTTACGGGTCAGAACTTCGTTGATATTGATGCTACAACTTCAATCGTATCAAAGGACAACAGTGCTACCGCTTTGGGTGCTGCTGTTGTGACGGACATTATTGTTAAACTTTATGTTAATGCTAATTCTAGCCAACTTATTGACCTGCGAACTTACGACATACAACTCGCTCCTGGCGAAAATCTAATATTTTTACAAAAGTCTGTATCTACTGTTAATAATGGAAGCAATGTAAGTGTTATAGTTAATTTTATTGAAGACCATTGATGTGAATATATAATTAATTTTGTAATATTTTTTTCTAATATAATATAGTAATATGTATCGTCGTAAGTTGTATGTTGTGGGTGGTAAGAGGTTTCTAACAAAAGCATCTATCAAATCCTACATAAGAAGAATGATAAACAAATATAACGATGGTGAAGTGCTGAACCCAGAAGATAGCAATTTCGTGCGAGACCTAATAACCCATCACCCTTGTCTAAAAAATGGCATCATTGATGTTGAAAGTAATTTGACAACAGGAAGCAAACACTTTCGTGCGAATGGTAAGCCGTTTTCGTGGAATTGCTGTGTTGACCTCATAGGGCTTAGCAAATTAAAAAAAATGGCGAGAGTGATAAAAGAAGCGAGCAGGAATACAATAAGACCGCAAATACAAGAATATCTTGACATCGTGGCTATTGATGTATTCGTTGAACCTCGTTATATATGCGAAATAAGTGGCGATATATATGAGCGGGTTGATGTCCACGTAGACCACCACTTTGACATCATACAATTCAAAGATATCCTTCAACAATACCTTGAAGTGAATAGAGAAGTAGAAGTTGAGGACAACCTTTTGAAAGAACCGCACTTCACCAAGTTTAGTGACTTCCACAAACAGAAAGCAATACTGCGAATAATAAAAAAAGAAATCAATACAAGAGGTAAAATGTATCTCTTACGGTAAATAATTTTTCAATTCGTTTTTATTTTGAACCCACGGTTGACGAACTAACCATTCTATGTATGGCTTATCAATCTTTGCGTGTCTTCTATTTTTTTGCATTTGTATTTACCAAAATGGAACACGTCTTTCGGTTGAGCATTTCTCTTTTCTTCAATTTCTTTTATTTCGTCGTGGATTACCTTTTGGACATCTTCCAACGAGAAGGATTTTTTTCGCTTTCAATTGAAAGTTGTTGGAACTTCTCGCACAGTCTTGTGAGGGTGGACATAGTAGGGTGTGTATAGTATGGAGTATAAAAATAAAAAATTAAATAATTAATAATATACAAAATGTCTCAATGGATTGCCTTCGTAAAGGCTTACTCTGCCAAACACAAAATAAGCTATGGGGAGGCATTGAAAAAGGCGAGCAAAGAATGGAACCCTCAGCGGGGTCGTAGGGGGAGCAGGCCCCTACAAGGAGGCAATGCGGAGTTGTCGGAGGATGTCTATTGGCCGCGATCGGATAGAAAGGGAGCTGACGGATGGAAGCCAGTAGCCAGCAAAGAAAAATCAACCGTATATGAAAAAGATGGTAAAGCTATTGTAGCATTTAGAGGCTCGGCAGATAAGAGGGACCTATTAACCGATGTCGCATTAGTAAAAGGAGTATTAAAAAGAACTCCTAGATATAAAGAAGAACAAAAGCTGGTTGACGAAGTGATAAAGAAATATGGAAAAGATAATGTAGAGTTGACTGGTCATAGCCTTGGAGGAACGATAGCGAAAGACCTGAGCCGACAGACTGGGGTAAGGGCGACGACATACAATAAAGGCAGTAGCACGAAAGACCTAATTGAAGGAGTGATTGACCGAGTGGCGGTGAGGGTAAACCCGAAAGGTCAGCGGGCTAAGACTGCAAAGCTGACCACCAACTACCGAACCGCATTTGACCCTGTTTCATTGCTAGGGGCGACGGCTGTAAATACTAAGTTAGTCAAACCGACGAGGGGCGTTCATACGATTAGAAGCTTCAAAGGTAAAGCCAAAATTTTTTTTTATAAATTTTCATAACTCGTTTGATAGTCCAATATCGTTCAAGCATGTGGCACGACTTAAAGCAACATATAACAAATTCATTGACAGTAGGTCTAGATTTATCCACACTGGTGTTGTTCGGCCTTGTGAGCAGTGGATGGTGGACGAGAATGTCGGCTGGATGTCAGCATACGGTTTCTTGTCTGGTATCGTTTTTTTTCTATCAAATTTCTGCTCAATTCCACCAATCGTAATGAATATATGTTCTTTGGTATCCTTAGTAATAGTATGAATATCGCCGTTATGAACAACCTTTGTATTACAACGAAACACAACCTGATGACCTGTTTTAAGCGGTTTATTTTGTAGCATTTTGCTATTGCTTTCATGAACATTGTTGTTAGAGTGGTGTAATATTAAAGGTGGGTTTTTGTCAGTTGGTTTCGGGTGTGGCTTAACTTGCTTATTGAGAGCATCTAATTCTTCAAGTGTTAATATATTTTGTAGGCAGTCTTTCGCTTTATGTTGGCTAAGCTCATTACCGCCGACCTTGTAATAGTCTTCTACCTTATT
This sequence comes from Paulinella micropora, assembly GCA_019918135.1. Classification (NCBI taxonomy): domain Eukaryota; phylum Cercozoa; class Imbricatea; order Euglyphida; family Paulinellidae; genus Paulinella; species Paulinella micropora. The sequence continues at coordinate 78,389 of WBZZ01002773.1, forward strand.
TAAGATAGATTGTAGAACTAGGTCTTTGGCCTGTCTATAATTTGTATCAAGGTTTATTTTTGTAAATAGCTTGAATGTTTTTGGGAATGGTTCTGATGTTGGGTCTGGGCAAGGAAGCTGAGCTAAGTGGCCGAATAGAATAATAGATACACCGCCGAATGGTCTGTTGATTTTGGTGTATTTTCTGAGCATATGGTCCAGACTTTCTAAATTCTTGGAAGTAAGCATAGAAACTTCATCAATGGTTATTCTGTGATTAATGGCTTCTTCGCCTACTGGTATCGGTAGCGGTAGCCTATGATATAGCATTGTTAGTATTTTTTGGAGTGTATATTCAGAATTAATAACTTGGCGGGCATTGTGTGTCATAGCGGTTGATAAAGTCTTTTTATCTTTGAAATGTGTGTTAGTGTATTTTGATGGCTGACCAGTTAGGTATTTAATCACTTCAGATTTACCCGTTCCAGCTTTGCCGTGAATGAGTAATAATTCTTGTTCTGGTAAAGGCACTTTTTCGTCTTTGGTGCTATAATCTGGAAGCTCTGTATCCTCAAAGGCGGAGAACTCTGGATATTGTTTATGTGGTGTTTCCAAGAATTTTTGTATGGTAGTATGTCTTTGAAACCGCTATGTCGCTGGTATGTTATCCGTGGTTCGCCATTTATGTAGGAAACGAAACAAGTCATACTCAATTGTGGTGCAATGAGCTCGTCTTTTTCTAAAACCTCGGGACGAAATTCTTTTCCTGTTTTCATATATTCACCTTCGTATGCGATACTGTCTGTATTAGAATATAACAAAGTCCGTCCAGTATTTACAAGCTTTAACATTTGGTTATGAAGAACTATCTTTTGGTATGCTAGCACATAGCCAGTTGAATGAGACATTTGAAATATATTGTCTGTTGGGTTTGTATCTTGGTATGTGTATATCATTCGCTCTGGTAGTAGGTCGTCCTTCATTTCGGCATACTTACTTTTATCGTATTTAACTCGTTTCAGGAACAATAACCTATACCCTTTTTCTTTCATAATAAAATGTATTCGCTCGTTGTATGTTTTTGAAATGGTAGATACTTGCTGAGTTCGGTGTATGTTAGTATTGAGAGAGCCTACTATTGAGAGAGCCTACTAGTAAGTTGGTTGCTTTGGCTAAGGTGTCGTGTTCAAAGCCAGGCTTATCAAAGTAATAATCTTGTATATTTGATATGTGTTCTGAGAAGGTTTTAAATGGGTTGAAGTGGTCGTCTGCTAGATAGCACCTCTTAATAAATATCTTAACCCCTTGGTCAAACATATACAACAATGCGGGTATGGGTTGGCATTGTGTTCCTTTTGTGGTGTAGCTGTTAAAGAAGGTTGGCACTGTAAGGTGCTTTTGGTCGTAATCAAAAACCGCATAACCGTGTAGAGGTTTAAGTTTATTGTAGTATTCTTGGGTCATATCCTGGTTTATATTAATTATGTTGCGAGGAGCAATTGGGTATTCATTGAAGTATGATGACATTTCCCCTAGATTACCTAACGAAGCATTTGTATAAGCTTTTACCATATCAATCTGGTGTATCTTGTTTGGGTTTTTGGCGTGATGCTTAAAGATATGATGAAATGGTATTTGACCAGATTTCACGTGTCGTAATATATTAGGTTCAGTAATTTGTGTATGGAACTTAGGTTTATGTTTTTCTATGAGACACTGTATAAATAATTGTTTGAAGTATGATGGTAATGACCAAGCGGGAGTATCTTTTGGGAACGAATGATGCGTGTTTGAAACGGTCTAAGCATTTGTAGTTTAGTTTGTTTTCTTTATCTACTATTCCTACAATGTTTCCAGATTGGTCTGTCATTGAATAACACTCCTTATGTTCTAATTCAAGTTTGGTTTGTATATTGTTAAGTTCTTCCTGTGATATCCATTTGTTCTCGTATTGGTTCGTAGATAGTTTCACATTACTTGCTTCGTGGTTAGTAGCATATTGGGGTCGCAGCTCTGGTATGTTTTCGTTAATATCGTATTATAGCTCAATAGATTTAATGTATTGGATACAGATGTCTTTTTGTTTTCCTTGTACTAATGTGGCGTGATAATCGTCGCATCTGATTATGATCTGTTTTGGGTATTCCTTAGCAGATGCTCGCCATACCAAATTCATACCATCAAATGCATAAATCCTACATCGGATGAAGTCTTCCATTTCGTCAATGTCCTTTGCTGTGGCATATTTGATATCCTTAATTCTATCTAGTATAACACTGTCTCGTTTTCGTTTTCTATTGTTTGGGTTTGGAAAGTCTTTCATAATACATTCTAGCACACAGTTTATTTCACCCTGTGCCATTGGTATGACAGCATGATTTTGCGGATGAACTTGGTCTATTGTGATAACTTTAAGGTCTTTGTCTTCTCTTTGTTCGTAAAATCTTGCTTGCCGTTCCACAAAGTTTCTAACCGCATTAATTGACCGCTTTAATTCGTTAGCTCGGTATATTCCTCTGACTGGTCCATGATATCCTTCATAATCCAGATGAACGAGATAGATTGGATTTGGGTTTAGCTGTTGGAGGCGAGCTTCCCACCCCGGAGCATACGGTATAACAAGTGAGTTATTTCTGCCGACGAGTTCGGGGTGGCCACCTGTTAATCTGTTTATAAGCCGTAGTGCGGTTGGAGTTGTAATGAGATACCATCTTCTTTTGCCTCTAGGTCTGATGTAGTCTCCTCGTCGCTCAATATGGTAGAGCGGAAATAGTTCTGGTTGGTAATACTATTGGTCCATTGTATATAGATAGGCAGGATAAATTTTTTGAAAAATAATAATTACTTAATGCTTTACATATATATATATTATTTATTTAGATGTAAAATATTTTACAGATAAAAAAATATTGTTAATTAATTTGACTTGCTCAGTCGCTCTTCTAACTCCTGTATCTTCTTTTTGTATTCTTCTATATCTTGTGTATATTGTATTAACTTCTGTGCTTTGGCTCGCCGTTCTTCGTTTAATCTAGCTTTATTACGGTAATAGTATGCGAAAGCTTTCTCATTATTCCTTTTTCTCCTTTCGTCTCCTTCATATATCTTTGGTCGTGGCATGTCTTATATATATGTAATATTATTTTTATAAATGTAAATAATTATTTTATAATACGACCACACAAATCTTTGTGTTTTGTTAAAGTTATGTTATCAATTATTACCATAGAGCAATATTGACACCGTGCTATTAACGATTGTGTCATCAATACATTTAATAGTTCGGGCCCCATAACTGTCGTTTTGTATTGTTCTAATAATGAGGTAGCTTCTTTATTTCGTTAATGTTACCACATCGCAATTCGTGTATTCTTAAAGTTATGTTATTATTTATTACCTTAGAGCAATATATACATTTCTTATCTGGTAATTTGTATTCGGCTGTAATGCTTCGGGGATTGGTGGTGCTATTGGTATAGGATGCTTTCGCTTTGTGTGTTGAATTAGACTATCTCGTCTCATTTCCATATCACATTGCTGGCATTTGACTTTTTCTGCTTGTCGTTTTCTTTCATATTCTCGTTTCTTTTGTTTTCTTTCTTCTCTTAATATTGGTTTCTTATTTTCATGAACAGCTTTAATGTGTGTATTTAGATGGTCTCGCCTCATTTCTTTATCACATTGTGGGCATTTGAATTTTACAGCTTGTCGTTTCCTGTTGTATTATTTTTTATAAGCTTTTTGTTCAGGTGTTAATATTTGTTTGTGTGTTTTAGCATATTCGTTCTGGTATTTTTTACAGCATTCCTTACAGTAGTTTCTATTAGCATATGAATTTTCGGGGGTTCTTACAACCTTACAATTTCTACATACCTTTAAGCATTCATCACACATTATATATGTATGTCCTCGTAATGATACCCGTCTGTATCCAGCATTGTTGCAATATTCGCAGTTCATTGTTTTTTATAAATAGTCGTGTGTAATGTTTAGATAATAATTCATTTATGGTTGGACCAAAAGACACAAAAAGAAAAAAGTAATTTTTGATTTGTAGTATTTCCTTTATTTATTTCGGGAACCAAAGGGCCGAAATGGTCATCGCAAGGCGGTATGTCGTAAAGTGCGGACGAATTTGGTGTTTCTTTATTTTTTTGGCACGAGGTCGCGAATTTCGTGGGATTGGATTTTCTTTTTTTCCTCGATTGCTCGTTTTTCGTGTTTTTGTGGGATATGTGTAAAAACGGGGATTTAGGGTAAAATCTCTTAATACGACCGACTTTGTAAAAAATGGCAAACGATAGCAAAATTCAAAACGAAAAGGGGGTGGGAGCCTTTGGATCACTCCCCCTTTTCTTTGTCCTTTTTTTAAAATCACAATCTAGAATACAGTTTTCGGTTAATTCTGTCCCTTTTTCGGTTAAGTTTTTTTCCGCGTGTCCGTTTTGCACTTCATTTTTCACGTCCTTGAGTGTCCTAATTAAATGTCCGAAAGAACAAAAATTCCCCGATAAGAGCTTATGTCCACCTCTGACCGAAAAAATCACGTATATGCCGCTTGCGCTTGCTTGCTCGCTCTTCCTTGCTTGCTTGCTTGCTCGCTCTTGCTTGCTTGCTTGCTTGCTTGCTTGTACTCTTGCTTGCTTGCTAACTTGCTTGCTGGTTTGCTTGCTCGCTCGCTTGCATGCTCGCTAGCTCTCTCTCTATCTCTCTCTCTCTCTCTCTATCTATCTATCTCTCTGTCTATCTATCTATCTATCTATCTATCTATCTCTCTCTCTCTCTCTCTATCTCTCTCTATCTCTCTCTATCTATCTATCTATCTATCTATCTATCTATCTATCTATCTATCTATCTATCTATTTTATGGGTGTGCTGGGCCCGTGGTGGGGTGCCTTTTGTGTGCCTAGCCATACGCCTATAAGTCACATGCCGAAATAGCGACGGGAAGCACAATCCTGTTCTCTCAGGGTGCCCTTTCTCGCTTGTTGAGCCCGGAATAAAACCCACAGTGCTCTGTCGGTTTATACTAGACTGTCGAACAGTCTCGAAACTCCATCTGCTTACTGGGCCCTCTGTAATGGAGGTGGGAGCTCGTTCTGCAAGGGGCGCTTTATGGAACGAGCCCTGGCCCCGCCTGGTACTAGGGAGATTTTGGTATCGCCTGTATCAGTCCCTTCCGTGCAAACATCACGGGTTAGCTGGGCATCGGGTTAATACTTTACCCACAGACTTCCTTGGTTGACGAAATCAGAAGCTCCTTTTTTCTGACATTAGTCGATATCTCATCTTCCATATGTCGACAGACAGAGAATTAGGGGATGGTGTGGGTGCGCTGGGCCCGTGGTGGGGTGCCTTATGTGTGCCTAGCCATACGCCTATAAGTCACATGCCGAAATAGCGACGGCAAGCACAATCCTGTTCCCTCAGGGTGCCCTTTCTCGCTTGTTGAGCCCGGAATAAAACCCACAGTGCTCTGTCGGTTTATACTGGACTGTCGAACAGTCTCGAAACTCCATCTGCTTACTGGGTCCTCTGTAATGGAGGTGGGAGCTCGTTCTGCAAGGGGCGCTTATGGAACGAGCCCTGGCCCCGCCTGGTACTAGGGAGCTTTGGTATTGCCTGTATCAGTCCCTTCCGTGCAAACATCACGGCTTAGCTGGGCATCGGGTTAATACTTTACCCACAGACTTCCTTGGTTGACGAAATCAGAAGCTCCTTTTTTCTGACATTAGTCGATATCTCATCTATCTATCTATCTATCTATCTATCTATCTATCTATCTATCTATCTATCTATCTATCTATCTATCTATCTATCTATCTATCTATCTATCTATCTATCTATGTACTACTACTACTACTACTACTACAACAACAACAACAACAACAACGAATATGTATGTATGTACGTATGTGTGTATGTATGTATGTATGTAGGTAGGTAGGTAGGTAGGTAGTAGGTATGTATGCAATGTCATCCAGTAGCATGTCTGTAGGGGGTGACTTATTGGAAAGCACGGTACTGGCTCAGGAAATCCCAGGGTCTTCACCCCACACCGACATGGGGGAAGAAGGTACCAGGGTCTGTCCCTGATCACCAGGCTTGCTCTCCAATATTCCTGCTTTGATATCTGGAGGAAATATCCAAGCTGGACCGATCAGCAAGTACAGGCAATGCTGTTACAGCTTGGATGGACTTGGGTATATCATAGACATTCACTCACTCCAAGCGTTAACATGTGCAGACACACATGAAAACTGTTTGCTTTGTTGTGCAGATGAGAGGAGGTCGAGATGGGGCGGCGAGGAGAAGACTACAACGCTTGCGAAAGAAAGATCTGGGGCTCACCTTGAAGACGGCAAGCGTGACCAGCATCAACAAATATACAGGCGCGAATGCCATGACCATGTTTGCATACCTTTCGTACATCCCCACAGTTCCCAGACAGCAAGCTCTCTTTGTTGATGAATGCGCTTTTGTCGAGCGAGGTAAAGCATATTATGTGCTTGCGTGGTAATTGAAAGGTGCATGTTTGTGTATGCTAAGCAGAACTGTACCCTACGCGTGGTTGCCGAGCCATGCCTGGAGAACGAGTTATTTTGCATCGCGGCATCAGGTCTCTCTCTCTCTCTCTCTCATTCATTCATTCATTCACTCATTCACTCATTCACTCATTCACTCAATACTTCACTCATTCGCTCATTACTACTTTTATTACTACTTTTACTACTACTACTACTACTACTACTACTACTACTACTACTACTACTTCCCACTACTTCCCACTACTTCCCACTACTACTACTACTAACTACTACTACTACTACTACTACTACTCTACTACTACTACTACTACTAGTACTACTACTATTACTACTACTACTACTACTACTACTTATACTTCTACTACTACTACCACTACTCTTATATCTCTTATCTCATATCACATATCTCTTATTTCATATATCTTATATCATATTTCTTTTATCTTATATCATATTTTTTATATCATATATCTTATATCATATGTCATATATCATATATCATTTATTTTACATCATATATCTTTTATCATATATCTCATGCCATATATCATGTATCATGTATCATATATCTTTTATCATATATCATATATCATATATCATATATCATATATCATATATCATATATCATATATCATATATCATATATCATATATCATATATCATATATCATATATCATATATATCATATATCATATATCAAAAATCTTATATCATATATCATATATCATATATCATATATCATATATCATATATCATATATCATATATCATATATCATATATCATATATCATATATCATATATCATATATCATATATCATATATCATATATCATATATCATATATCATATATCATATATCATATATCATATATCATATATCATATTTCTCATATCATATATCATATATCATTTATCACATATAATATATCATATATCATTTATCATTTATCATTTATCATATATCATTTATCATATATCATATGTCATGTATCATATATCATATATCATATATCATATATCATATATCATATATCATATATCATATATCATATATCATATATCATATATCACATATTATATATCATATATCATATATCGTATATCATACTTCATATTCATATATCATATATCATGTATCATATACCTTATATCATATCATATATCATATAGCATATATCATATATCATATATCATATATCATATTTTATATTTCATATTTCTTATTTCTTATTTCATATATCATATATCATATATCATAGATCATATATCATATATCATATATCATATATCTTTTATCATATATCATATATCATATATCATATATCATATATCATATATCATATATCATATATCATATATCATATCATTTATCATATATCATATATCATATATCATATATCTTATATCATATATCATATATCATATATCATACATATATCATATATCATATATCATATATCATATATCATATATCATATATCATATATCATGTATCATGTATCATATATCATATATCATATATCATATGTCATATATCATATATCATATATCATATATCTTATATAATATATCATATATCATATATCATTTATCATATATCATATATCATATATCATATATCATATATCATATATCATATATCATATATCATATATCATATATCATATATCATATATCATATATCATTTATCATATATCATATATCATATATCTTTTATACTTTATCTTATATTTTATATCGTATATCAAAAATCATATATCATATATCATATATCTACTACTACTACTACTACTACTACTACTACTACTACTACTTCTACTTCTACTACTTCTACTAATATCACTTCTATTACTACTACTACTACTACTACTACTCCTTCTCCTACTACTACTACTACAACTACTTTTTCTTCTACTTCTACCGTTACCACTAATACTACTACTTCTAATACTACTACTACTTCTAATACTACTACTACTACTGCTTCTACTACCTACTACTACCTACTTCTTCTACTACTTCTTCTACTATTACTTCTACTTCTTCTACTCATTCATTCACTCATTCATTCACTCATTCATTCACTCATTCATTCACTCATTCATTCACTCATTCATTCATTGACTCATTCATTCATTCATTCATTCATTCATTCATGTACTAATTCATTCACTCATTCACTCACTCATTCATTCATTCATTCACTCATTCACTCATTCATTTTTTCACTCACTCACTCATTTATTCATTCATTCACTCACTCATTCACTCTTCATGCACTCATTCATGCACTCATTCGTGCACTCACTCATTCATTCACTCATTCACTCATTCACTCATTCACTCATCACTCATTTATTCATTCACTCAATGTCATTCACTCATTCATTCATGCAAAACACATGTGCAGCACATGTGCAGCACATATGCTTTATGTGCGAATTGATAAGAATGAGTGAATCTATACACAGCGTGTATGCTATATTTGCTTTCTTGCCAGGGAGGATGACCAGCTGGCTCAAGACGGACGTTACGTGGTGACGTTTCTATCCTCGCTGCGCCATCACAGAGGAGGAATAATCTTGTCTCTCAAGAATGGAACCAACAGTGCGGTGGACTTCGCCGACGCGCTGATGCATGGAGTGGAGGCGGGTGTCATCGTGGCAGGGGACCGCATCGTTATGGATAATGCAGCCATTCACCACGCCCGACAAGTGATCCCCGCGTTGAGAGTGCTCTTAGCTGGAATCGGGATCGCGATGGTATACTTACCCAAATATTCACCTGAACTGAATCCGGTGGAATTAGCCTTTCAATGGGCTAAGCAACATATCAGAAACGATGGAGCGGCGGGCCCTTTTGTGACAAGAATTCTTGCTGTATTTGCTGCTACTTGCAATCGGGAAAAAATGATCGCCGCATATGATCATTGTATTCCTTGTTTTTTTGTGCCTGAGGCACTGCTCGTTATTCAAACAATCGTGTAGTATTATCATAGTAATACTAGCTTCCCAGTGACTCATCCCTACGAGCAGCAAGCATTGTTTTATTAAGTTGCAGTGTTTGCCAAAGTATCAATAGCTTAGTTAGCATTGATATGATAAGTAAATATGATTTTTATTTTCATTTCAGTTGCATTCAGTTCGTGTCACTGTCGTGGCACGTATATTAATATTATTATTACTATTATTATTATTATTATTATTATTATTATTATTATTATTATTATTATTATTATTATTATTATTATTATTATTATTATTATTATTATTATTATTATTATTATTATTATTATTATTATTATTATTATTATTATTATTATTATTATTATTGGCCCTGTCGCCAGTTCGATTCCCGTCGGTGCCACCAGTATTTTCATTGAACGTAACGATCCGTCTGGACCAGTATTTTCATTGAACATACCGGCCCGTCTGGAAGTGTTGGAACTGCCCTTGCGGGGGTGTCATTAGAGCTTATCGTCAATTCTTCGTACTCCCCTCACGGGTGAGACGATGGAGGCGCATGTGCAGAAATGCATCAGCCATTGACAGAGAAGCACTATTATTATTATTATTATTGTTATTATTATTATTATTCACTGTAGTATTATTATATATATTAAATACTAGTATCAGTATTATTATACTATTAATATTATTAGTAAAATTTAGTATTATTATTAATATTACCGTTCAACTTTCACTTATTAATATTATTAATGTAATTCAAGTCAGAGTCGCCGAAATCCGACCACTAATTTGATTTCCGACCAATCAAATATCTGACAATTAATTAGATTTCTGACTACTAATTCAAAATCTGAAAACTAATTCAAATTTGATTGGAAGTTTTGCCACTTGAATGTCCACAGTAATAGGTTCTCTGCACGACGTCACACAAGTTTCGATTTCACTAACTAGTTCAAGTTTCGATTTCGTTCAGAAATGATCTCAAACTATCAAGTCAAAGTTCTTTTTAGAAAAGATGAACTATTTCATCTTCCACACTCTATTACCTTTTCCCCCGATTTCTAGTGAAACACTCACGTTGCGGCTGCTGTTTGCGGACTATGCAGGCACACCCGGTATATATAGCTGTGTACATTCAAGTCACAGTGACAAACTCAGCTATCGAATTTTAGTTAAGTGTCAGATTTCAGATTAGCGGTCAGATTTCGAATTAGTTGTCAGAATTCAAATTAGTTCAATTTTACTGCTATATATACGTCCGCAAAATCTGTATCATTTTTGCGAAATTTTACCGTTGTAACGCCTGCTATGTCCATGCACTTAGATAGTAATGGCCTCAAGTACTATTACTGGGTACATTCAAGTGTCAAACTCAGATATAAAATCAGTTCAATTTAAGTGTCAGATTTCAGATTCGCTGTCAGATTTTAGATTATCGACCAGAACTTCATTCAAATTAGTTCAATTTAATTGGTAACAGCGCGTTGTTAATTAGTAATTTTGTTACGCGGTGGCAAATACGGAAATAGTAAACAAGAAAAAAAATCGTTGCTAATATGTAAAAAAACATTGTGAATTGGCAACCCAAAATTTTCAATTTGCAATTTCATACACTTAAACATTACTCTACTATGATGTCACAAGTTCCTGTCTGAGTGTCAGTTATCATGATCGGGCCTTGGCTTCAAGTTGGAGAGTGCGGAGCCTACGCAATTGATAATTTTATTAATAATTATAATTATTAAGTCATACCTGCCCACCCCAATGACAATTACATATTTTACCTATATTATATCACTCTAAGTGTAACGGTGAATTCAAAGCTTGGCGGTTTGGGGGTCACACAGTGTTGCACTTAGTGCACGTGGCGTGTCAGTATTATTAAAATAAAAGTAAAATCCGAACTGTGACACTCTTGCCGGAAGAAGTTCAACAGTATTAATGATATTAGAAGCATGTTTAACGTCTCCCAGGCGCCTGCGTCCCCTGTTGACTAAATAACAAGCTCCAAACGTCCTTTAATAGTTAAGGTAAATCACACATCACAGACAAAAACCAGCCAAACGAACGAAACAGCTCATATAGTTCTCAAAGTCTAAAATTTCAGATGTCAAT